>ML860885.1:9046-24514 GCA_009831015.1 Picea engelmannii
AAGCAATAGAACATTCAGCATCATTCACACATATGAAATATACAGAGACAGATATTTCCTGAGGAAACCCATAAAGGGTAAAAACCTCTTCTTCTTTATATGATAAGTAATCTTTACATTCTTTACATTATCATACTTATGAGCACCAACTCATAATGAGGCTACAACCTCTGTTTTGCAAGCTGCTACTTGTTGAGAGCACCAACTCTCTGGATTCTCTAGCACCCACTAGAAGAAAGCACCGACTCCCTGGTTTCTCTAGCACCAACTCCCTAAGAGTTCCAGCACCAACTGGATGGAAGCACCAACTTCCAGTTACACAGGCACCGACCTGTATATCAGAGAACCAATGTTCTCCCTTGCACCACCCTGCCACCCTGGTTTTTTTGGCTGCAACCAGATGGAAGCTACAACTCCCTGTGTTCAAGCACCCACTTGAACCTCTTAGGACAACAGTCCTCCCTAGCACCTCCCAACCACCCTTAAATATAAAGTTTGCTATATATAAGTTTATCACAGTGATACAATATTTATCAATGGCTTATCGGTCTTATCACTGTTCTGCTACACTGCTCTGCTCTACCTGCATCAGTGTCTTCCTGCACACTCCCCTTACGCTTTATGTTCTTCTGCCTTTTATGCTCTGTGCGCCATGTCCCTTCAATGCACCATTCCTCTTCTGTGCATTTCGGCTGCTGCACTCTGCCTCCTTCTACGCGCATAAATCCCTCTCACCAGCAACACAGGTCTCCTCTTTGTTCTGCATTCTTATAGTCTCTGTGCACCTTGTGCATGCTGTCTCTGCAATGCTTCTGCATGCTCTCCCCATGTCGAGTGCTCTGCCTGATCATCATTACAACTCTTCAGCTTCTCTGGTGATTAAAGTTAAACCCATGTGTCCATCATCACTGGGTGTTATGCCGAGATTCCTTAGCCTCTCCAACAGTTGAGACTCTTCGTCTTCTCTGTCACAATCAAGCTCATTCACTCTGTTGCAGTTCCAGGCTCCAACGGTCTTACATCTGTCAATAGCCTCTATGAGCAGTCTTCATGCATCTGGAAGATGCCTCGAGACTCTTCATCTTCTCTGGCAATCACCCTGAAGTCTCTCCGAGTCCTCTGGCAGAAACCATCAGTCGTTTCTAGCAGTTACACTGTGAACCTCCAAGAAACCGCATTTCGGCATTCCTTCTGGTGAAGTGTTTCGACACTCCAACTCCCGGTATCCGAAACCTACACCAAAAGGTGTTTCGCATTTCCGCATTTCCGCATTTCCGCATTCCTTGTGGTGAAGTGTTTCAACACTCCAACTCTCGGTATCCGAAACCTACACCAAAAGGTGTTTTTCGCATTTCCGCATTTCGGCATTCCTTGTGATGAGATATCTTGACGCTCCATGTCACAATCTCCGAAATGGAGCTTGGTTGCACTAGCTCCTTCCTCCATTTTCCGTAGATGTGACCACTGCTGTGACCACAGCCTTATTCGAAACTGCATTTCGCAATTTCGCGTTTCGCGAATTTGTTGCAAGTCACTCTGACTCTTCCAACTCCCGATCACGAAATGGAGATTAGCTTCGTGCTAACTCCTCCCTTGAGACTTCGTCGATGTGACCATAGGTTATGACCAGGGGCCAATTCTGAACACGCATTTCGCGTTTCAGCATTTCGCATGTCGCGAATTCCTGTTGCGAGTTGCTTCCTTGACTCCTCCAACTCCCGGTATCCGAAACTCCGAAATGGAGTCAGATCAACGTATTTCGCCGTTTCGCATTTCGCCGTTTCGGCATTCTTGTCGTGCGTGTCCTTGACACCTCCAACTCTCGGTATCCGAAACTCCGAAATGGAGTCTTTGTTGATGTGCCTATTTCGGGATTTCAGCGTTTCGCATTTCGCAACTTCAGGACTCCTGAGATGAAGAGTTTGAAGAGTTTCGACTCTTGACTCCTCCAACTCCCGTATCCGAAACTCCGATTGATGTGCCTGTTTCGGGATTTTCGGCGTTTCGCATTTCGGCACTTCGGGACTCCTATGATGAAGAGTCTCGACTCTTGACTCCAACTCTCGGTATCCGAAACTCCGAAATGGAGTCTTTGTTTCTGATACCCGAAAGGAATTTAGCTTCTGATCTTGCCATGCGATCATCGTTGTGTTGTTGGTCGTGATCTTTGCCATCAACGACAAACACACATACTCTGCACTCTGCGTGCACCTCTGCACTATCTCTTCTGGTCTTCACGAGCTTGCTCTGCTGCGTCTTCCCAATATACTTCTAGTGCCCGCCTGGCACATTATACCTATACTCAAGCCATCATCGCTGCTGTACTTGCCATCAATGACAAGCATACGATGCCTGTAAAACATGCCAACAGGGTAAGGGAAAGAGTGAGGATTCAGTGTCAAGACAAGGAAGAAGAACTTGAGTAAAATCTGTCAGGCCAGGCATTGGCAAAAAACATAACTCCACTAATGTGATTTGCATTAACATGATAGGTGCATAAATACAAAGTAAATGATTGTTGGTCTTCCTTAACGGATGACTCTTCCTATCACCTATGACTCCTCATATTTACATTAATGTTACAATAACGCAATCCCAAAGATTACATGTCCAACATTCCCCCCTTAATCCGAAGGGGTGCTTATGAGTCCAAGCATCACTTTGAACTTTTCAAATTTTTCTCTTCCAAGCACTTTGGTGAAGATGTCCGCAATTTGCTCATTTGTGGAACAATGCCTCAAGAGAATAGTCTTGGCCTCTACATGATATCAAATCAGGTGATACTTTGTGTCGATGTACTTAGTTCGATCATGGAATCTGGGATTCTTGGCCAACTTGATTACGGAAGTATTGTCAACTAGAAGAGCAGTAGAATTCACTTATTTCTTCTGTAAATCTTCAAGTATTTTCCTGAGCCACACAATCTCCTTCGTTGCTTCTACAGCTACCACATATTCTGCCTCTGTTATGGAATCTGTTAGAACTCACTATTGTGTGATCTCCAAGAGACAATTGTTGATCCAAGACTCATGAGATAGTCTGAAGTTGATACTCCATCTTCCTTATCCCCAACAAAGTCTAAATTAAAATATCTTATCAGGTTGAAATCATCCACCTAAGAGTACCTGAGTCCAAAATCTTGAGTTCCTTTCAAGTATTTTAGAATTCTTTTTGCAACAAACCAATGTCCTTCACAAGGCTTTTGCACGAACCTGGAAAGAATCCCAACAACAAATGAAATGTCTGGTCTTGTGGTAGTAAGATAGATATGACTTCCCACAAGCTGACTATACTTGGTTACATCCTCAAATTCATTCCCTTATTTTGATGTAGGTTTCAAATTCTGTTCCATTGGAGTAGAAACAAGATTGCACTCAGCCATGCCAAACATGTTCAACAGTTCTCCAATTTACCTCTTCCGGGAGATGAATATGAACCTTGGATTTTGAATCACCTCAAAATGCCCAAATAGTAGTGAAGATGTCCCAAATCTATCATCTTGAAGCCTTTCTTCAACTCTTTCTTTATGGATGCAATGTAGCTTTCATTGTTCCCTGTTATCAACGGATCATCTACATATACTACAAGATATACAACAGTTTTGCCAACTTTCTTGACAAACAAAGTTGCATCATCAAGATTGAAATGCTTGAAATTCAATTTCAGAAGATGCTCGGTTAACTTTTCATACCATGCTCGCGGTGCTTGTTTCAAGCCATATAAGGATTTGATGAGCTTGCATACCTTATGTTCTTGTCCCTTCACAACAAAGCCTTTTGGCTGAGACATTAAAACATTCTCTTTCAAGTCTCCATTCAAGAAAGCAGTCTTCACATCCATTTGATGAATTTTCCATCCATTCTATGCTGCCATGGAAATTAGAGTACGGACAGTAGCCCATTTTGTCGTGGGGGCAAAAGTCTCCTCATAATCAACACCTTCTTTCTATGCAAATCCTTTTGCCACGAGCCTTGTTTAGTGCTTGTCAAGAGAGCCATCTAATCTATACTTGTTCTTGAATACCCACTTGCAACCGATTGGTTTGGTTTCGAATGGAGGATCCACCAACTTCCATGTGTCATTCTTGATGAGAGAAACATATTCCTTCTACATGGCTTCTTTCCATTCATCGTGAGTGTAAACAAGTATTCTATGGACAAAACTTGTTATTAGATCACAAATAATATAATATGAATCAAAGAGCAACCACATGAGAACACGGAGTATTTTACCATTAAAAAAATACCAGCAAACTTCTTATTATTAATTTTCAGATACAATGCACAGTAACAATACAGCGCAAAAGATCTCTTATCTCAGATCTTAGTGATTCAACCCTCCTTGGTAAGAATCGGCCCTGTGTATCCTTTTGTTGTACCCCTGTTGTACAGATCGGGTCGTACTCTTGCTATACAGATCGAGTCGTACTCCTTCCTACTATGTGGGTCGATCACCCCAGCCTGCTCGACTTGCCTTTGGAGCAAAACCCTTCTTCTCATTGAGTCGACTCACTCACTAGGAACTTATACTTGATGTTGATCCATGTGAAACATTGAGAAATAATCTCAGTCATTAGATCTAGATCTTGATCAATGGTTGGGACTTATTCTTTCGATAAGACAACTTAAGTTTACTTTTTGTGCTCTTCCTACTTAGAGAACATGTTCTCACTAAAATATTCTAACACTCCCTCTTAGTGAGGAAAGTGTTCTCTATGACTCCCAATTTTTTCCTGAAGTATTCAAACTTCCCTTTAGGTAATCCTTTAGTAAGGACATCTGCAACCTACTCATGTGTGGGGACATACTGAAGCTTCATTGCCCCTTTCTGCACTTTATCCCTGATGAAGTGGTACCGAATCTCAATGTGCTTGGATTTGTCATGGAAAACTGGATTTTCTGAGAGTTTAATACAGCTTTGATTATCACAGTATATTATTGTAGGACTCAACTCTGAAATCAATAAGTCAACAAGTATCTTTCGAAGCCAAATGGCTTCACACCTTGCTTGACCCGCTGCCATGTACTCGGCCTCTGCAGAACTAAGTGCTATAGATTTTTGCTTCCTACTGTACCAAGAGATCATACCTAATCCCAAGCTGAAGCAACAACCGTAAGTACTCTTTCGATCAATTGCACTCCCTGCCCAATCTGAGTCTGAATACCCCACCAAACTAATTTGGTCTCCTTCACATACCAAAGTCCATACTCTATGGTACCTTTCAAGTATCTCAAGATATGCTTGGTTGCAATCCAATGCACTCTCTTGGGATCCACTATGTGCTGACTGAGAGTGTTGACAGCAAAACATATGTCAGGTCTAGTGTTGACCAAATACATCAAGCAACCAATCAACTGCCTGTAGATGGTGGGATTTACCTTTTCTGACTCTGAGGTGTTTAATTTCTTGAGATTCGTAATCATGGGAGTGGCCATAGTTTTGTAGTCCTCCATTCCAAATCTTTTAAGAATCTCAACTGTATATTTCCCTTGAGCAAGGAAGATTTCACCCTCTCGTTGCCATACTTCTAGGCCAAGAAAATAATGCATTAGCCCTAAATCTTTCATCTCAAATTCTTATGCCAAGTCTTTCTTGCAACTTGTAATTAGATTCTCTATTCCTATTAGAAACAAATCATCACCATAGAGAACAAGAATGAGAACATCATCTTTACTCTTAAGTAGATACAGATTTGAATCTACATTACTCTTAACAAATCCAATGCTCTGGAGATAGTTGTCAATTCTGGAGTATCATGCTCTGGGTGCCTACTTGAGTCCATAAAGGGCCTTCTTCAGTCGACAGACACGACTTGCTCTATCATGAACTTCAAACCCCTATGGTTGTTCCAAATAGACTTCCTCTTCAATCTTCCCATTGAGAAATGTTGTCTTGACATCCATCTGATAAATATTCCATCCCATATGAGTGGCAATCGACATCACTACTCGAATGGATGTATAACGAGCTACAAGAGAAAAGGTCTTGTCATAGTCCACTCTTTCTTGTTGAGAGACCCCACGAGCTACAAATCTAGCTTTGTATTTTTCAATGCTGCCATCTGCAGCATGCTTGATCTTGAAGATCCACTTGGAGCTAACCACCGACTTTTCCTTTGGTCTTGGTACAATTTCCCATACTTCATTTTTCATTATTGAGGCATATTCTTCTATCATAGCATCTTTCCATACCTACTTCTTGACCACTTCATCAAAGTTGGTAGGTTCTGACTCAATAATATTGCTCATAAGTGTTGCATATCCTGAGTATCTCTGAGGAGGCTTACTTGTTCTGACTAAAGTTCTTGGGGTTTTTACTTGTTCATGGGCTTCTTTCAACAATTGTTCTGCCCATTTTGGTCTTCTTTTCTTGGAGGAACCTAGTTGATCTACTACCTGATTCTCATTCTGCTCATCAATGAGGGAATCTGAAATCTACGGAGATGATGCTTCCTCTTGCTGAGAGGCTTCTGTATCTAAAACATCTTCGCCCTGATAAGACTTCCAGAAAGCTCTTTCTTCTTCAAATTTGATGTCACTTCTTTCCACTGTTTTCCTGGTAGAGATGGAATGTACACCCTGTAGGCTTTGGATGTTTCACTATACCCAACAAGGATCCTTTTTTCTACCATGGGATCCAACTTGGTTCATTTTTCTGCAGGAATATGACAGTAGACAACATACCCAAAGATACGCAGGTGTCTAATGTCGGGTTTCCTCCCAATGAAGGATTCTTCTAGAGTTATGTTTCCAAGTACTCTATGAGGACTCCTATTTTGAAGGTATACTGCAGTATTGCAAGCTTCTGCCTAAAGAAACTTTGGGAGGTCCTAATCATGCAACATGGATTTTGCTACCCCAACAATAGCTCTGTTTTTCCTCTCAGATACCCCATTTTGTTGAGGGGTATAAGGAACTGTTAGCTCCCTCTTAATCCCTTCTTTTGCACAAAATTTCTTGAAGGCATGAGATGTGTACTATCCTCCATTGTCTGATCTGAGGACTTTTATCTTCTTCCCGGATTGATTCTCCACAAGAGCCTTAAACTCTTGAAAGCTTCTGAGAACCTCTTATGAGGTTTTTCCCTTTAAAAAGTAGATCCAGGTTTTTCTTGAGAAGTCATCTATGAAGCTAATGTAATATTTGTACTTGCCCCTATAGAAGGAGATGACATGGGACCACAAATATCAGTATGAATCAAGTCCAAAATCCCTTTGGACCGATGATCATTCTTAGGAAATGGGGCTCTTGTATATTACCCTAGGGCACATCCTTTACATACTTCATGATGACTTGTTCTAAAGGGAGGCATCCCTGTCACAATCTTACCTAAAATCTTAAGGGCCCCATGACCAAGATGAGCCATCCATCTGTGCCAAAGTTCACAATCTCTACTACCACTGCTACTAGCTAGAGCATAATGTGAATCAAACTGAAGCTTATACAACTTATCCTTTCTTACTCCAATGATTTGCCCAAGTCCTTGACCCATATCCTTAGGCTTGATATAAGCCTTTCGCTCCCTGAAAGATACTTCATACCCCTTGTCTTCTAATGCAGATACTGAGACAAGATTTTTCTTTAATCCAAGGAAATAAAGAACATCTGATAGGTAAAGAGGTTTTCCTGACTCCCTCTCAAACTTTATAGTTCCTATCCCTTTTGGATGATATGCATAGTCATCTCCAAGAAGTATCTCAAAGTCGAATCCCTTTTCTTCAAGATTGGTGAAGTAATGTTTAGGGCTTGTCATATGACTGGATGCTCCACTATCAATATACCAAATGTCTTTGGTTTGAGTACTAGACAGACATGCCCTGCAAATGTTTTCTGTCATTTTGTCTTAAAAGAATCGGGTTGCTCAGATGCCTGGCTCTGATACCAAGTAAACAAGTATTCTATTGACAGAACTTGTTATTAGATCACAAATAATATAATATGAATCAGAAAGCAACCACATGAGAACACAAAGTATTTTACCATTAAAAAATATACCAGCAAACTTCTTATTATTAATTTTCAGATACAATGCACAGTAACAATACAAGGCAAAAGAGCTCTTATCTCAGATCTTAGTGATTCAACCCTCCATGGTATGAATCAGCCCTGTGTATCCTTTTGTTGTACAGATCGGGTTGTACTCCTGTTGTACGGATCGAGCCGTACTCCTGCTGTACAGATCGGGTCGTACTCTTGTTGTATGGATTGGGCCATACTCCTTTATGTTGTGTGGGTCGATCACCCCAGCCTGCTCGACTTGCCTTTGGAGCAGAACCCTTCTTCTCATTGAGTCGACTCACTCACTAAGAACTTATACTTGACGTTGAGCCATGTGAAACATTGAGAAATAATCTCAGCCATTAGATCTAGATCTTGATCAATGGTTGGGACTTATTCTTTCGATAAGACAACTTAAGTTTACTTTTTGTGCTATTCCTACTTAAAGAACTTGTTCTCACTAAAATATTCTAACAATGAGAAGTGGCTTCTTTAAAGGAAGTCGGTTCAAGGTTAATAGATAAATTCAACTCACAATCATATGAAACATCCATGTCATCTACATCACCTGAGTTTGAATTATCTTCATTACCTCCATCTTATCTTAAGGAAATTATGGTTCCTGTCTTCCTGACCTCATCAAGATGAACACTTTCAAGTATTTTTATGAGCCATTTTGGTGGACGTTTCTGAGATGGTCCAGGTTGCTCAGCTGATTGAGATGGTGTTGGGTTCTCATCAAGCCACAACTTTTCAATCCTCTTGATCACATCATCCAAATGAACTTCAGGTTTTGATGAAGTGGCGGGAACTTCTTCATGTGGGAAAAATGGTGCTTCAAAAGGAGATTCCAAAGATTGACCCAAGACAAGTATCCCCCTTCAAGATGTGGAATCTCATCATCAAATTCATGATATGTCTTTACACGAGTGAATCTGTCCAAATGATCAAACTGCCTCTCAATAGTCTCGTCTTTCTTGGAGGATTCAAGAAAGAATACATCTCTGGAAAGGATGAATTTCTTGTTTGTCTCATCGTAAAGACGATATCCCTTGTTTGTCTGACTGTTCCATACAAACCACAGCAGAACAAGAATGCAAAGCGGAAAAATCGATCCATCATATGGGCTGCGAAGCCATGATTCATGAGCAGGATTTGCCAATGTTTCTTTGGGCAAAAGCATGCAACACAATAGTCTACATCGAGAACAGGTGTCCGCACAAGATCTTGGAGGACAAGACACTAGAGGAGGCATTCACTGGTGTGAAACCAAAGGTGAGTCATTTTTGCATTTTTGGTTGTCCAGTTTATATCCATGTACCTTAAGAGAAGAGGACCAAGTTGGAGCCCTCCAATAGGAAGGGTTTGTTTGTACCTTACAGTGAGACTTCAAAGGCCTACAGGGTCTTCGTTCTAGAGCAAAGGAAGACAGTCATAAATAGGGATGTAAAGTTCATGGAAGATTTTGCATCCAGGAAGTCTCATGAGCCTATTCTAGTGACAAAGGATGAGGAGCAAGAAGTTTCGAAGGTTGAGCCAGGGTGACCAACGGCTTCCAATTCAAGGCAGAAACCTTCAGGTGAGGAGGAGGAGGCATTAGCCCCTTCCAGTTCTGTCGGGAGACCTTGATGGTTCACTTAGACATTGAGGGATGCTCAGGAGTACACTGAGGCTTATAGGAGCACGTTTAGGTAGAGAAAGCCTCCAAAGAAGTTTCCAAACTACATGGCATTGATGAGTAGCATCATGGATTCAGAGCCTTCCAGTTATCAGGAGGCAGCAAACCAACAAGTATAGTGGGATGCCATGGTGGAGGAGTACAACTCCATCATGAAGAATGATGTTTGGGACATAGTGCCAAGACCGGAGGGGAAGTCAATAGTAACTTCTAGGTGGCTCTACAAAATCAAGCATATTGCAGACGACAGCATCGAGGAGTTCAAGGTGAGGTTTGTGGCGAGAGGGTTCTCCCGGAAAGAGGGAGTGGACTATAAGGAGACATTTGCTCCAGTCACCAGGTACACTTCCATTAGGGCAATTATATCTTTAGTTTCTTTTATGGGATGGAAGATACATCAAATGGATGTGAAGATAGCTTTCCTTAATGGGATCATTGAGGAGGAAGTGTACATAGAACAACCTTAGGGCTTTGAGGTAAATGGGAAAGAGACCCATGTTTGTAGGCTTAAGAAAGCCTTGTACAAACTCAAGGAGGCACCAAGAGCATGGTACTCCAGGATTGATGGATACTTGTTGAGTATGGGCTTCACCAAAAGTGAAGCAGATTCTAACTTATATTATATATTTGATGGGATTGATCTGCTTATTTTGGTGTTGTATGTAGATGACTTGTTTCTTACAAGTGTAGAAAAGCTTATTGCAAGGTGCAAAGCAGATCTAGCAGCTGAGTTCGAGATGAAGGTCATCAACATGATGCATTACTTCTTGGGTTTGGAGGTTTGGCAAAGACCAAGGGAGATTTTCCTTGGGCAGGGTAAATATGCAATGGAGATCCTAAAGAGGTTTCAGATGGAAGAGTGCAAACCTGTGGCCACACCCATGATCACCAATCTGAAGACGCTGACAGCTTTAGATTTAGAGTTGGTGGATCCTACATTGTACAGGCAACTGATATGTTCCTTGATGTATTTGGTCAACACCAAACCAGATATATGTTTTACAGTGAACACCTTGAGTCAGTTCATGGTGGAGCTGAGGCAGGAGCATTGGGTAGCAACAAAACATGTGCTCGAATACTTGAGGGGCACAGTGGAGTATGGGCTGAGATATCTTGGAGATGGTGAAGTGAAGTTGCAGGGGTATACAAACTCAGATTAAGCAGGCAATGCATCGGATAGGAAAAGCACCTCGGGGTGTTGCTTCAACTTGGGATCATCGATGATATCCCGGTTCAGCAGGAAGCAGATTTTTGTGGCCTCAGCAGAGGCAAAGTATATGGCAGCGAGTACAGCAAGTTGTGAGACCATTTGGCTTCGCAAGTTGCTTGCAAGTTAATTTGATCAAGAGTTGGATCCCACATTGATTTACTATGATACTCGGAGTTGTATCAAACCCTCTGAGAATCCAGGGTTTCATGACAGGTCCAAACACACTGAGATCAGATATCACTTCAATCAAGACGGGACTCAGAAAGGAGCAGTGAAGCTCTAGTATATTCCCATCGATCAGCACATAGTTGATATTCTGACCAAGGCCTTAGCAAAAGGGAAGTTTGAAGCATTCAGAAACAGACTTGGATTCGTGCAGAATTCCTTCCTCGCTAAAAGGGAGTGTTGAGAAATGTAGCTCGAGCAGAAACTTCTTGCACGGGTTAGGTGTGAACATGCGAGAAGTGGTTCGAGACAACTTCTAATGACCACTTAGTAAAAGTGGGAAATAATACCATCTTGTAATTTCTCTTATTAAATAAAAGTGAAAGTTTAATTTCCCTAGATCTCTTAAATCTTAGAAATCTAAATGAAATATTCTATAGATTCTAGAATTTTAGTGAGTTAGATTTGATCTAATCTTAGTCGTACAAAGCATTGTTGAGATAAGGTAGTTGTGAGGATTAAGGAGATAAGTTGAGATTATTTGCTTAGATTGAGGAGATTAGTTATCTCACTCAAAGCATAAATAGAACAAGATGGGAGAGGTTGAACACACATTTTTTGTATACCAATAAGACTCAAGAGATCAGAGAGAGATCAGTTGAGCAGACTCAAAGCACAGGAGAGGAGCTAAGGTCGAGAAGCAGGCCTAAGTACAGTATGTACAGTGCTGTACAGCAGATCAGGCAGGCAGATTCTCAATTTTCCAACAGGCAGATTTATCTCAGTGAGTGAAGATCCTTTTTTTTTGTGTATACCATACAACTGTTAGTTTGACAGCTTGTGGAGGTTTCCCTGTAAGCTTGGAATTTAAATAAAAATCTAATTTGAGGGTGTAATTATTGGTGTATCGTGTTTATGCTTCCACTGTTTATATTTTCCAGTTATATGTGTGACTGTTGCATATTCAGAATTTTAATTATGTTATTAAAGTAATTCAAGATCTGAGTTATTTAATAAAGAAACATAGGACAGTAGTCACCTAGGGCTAGAAAACTTACAAGATTACTCCACATAGGGTTTTCAACCTCAAACTATTGTTTTAACCTAGATGCCTTCTACATCAAGATGGATCTATCGGTCTTCCAAGGGTATCTCTATTGGCATTAGTCTCATGGGCTATGATTTCCTCTCAGACAAAACAAGTCAATGCTCATCAGCTTCACCTTGAAATGGATCAGCATATCTGTAGGCACTGCTTTAGCCTTTTTGAAAGAGGAACACAAAGAATGTTGTCTTGATGAGACAAATCATTACTACCTAAAGATCAACATACATATCCATGGGATTCACTCTTTAGAAGCCAAATCTGCAGACATTTTGTCTTTTGGTGCCCAGTTTATTATGAAATTGAAGGTAGATTTTACTGCTATGCAGGGACTCAGACAGGTCTGTCTGCATATTTTCATTATGTTTAGATGTATTCATTGGGGAGTTGTGCAGTCACTGGTGTTACTTGCTCAAGATAAGCATCGCATACAGATCCTCGCTTATTACCTCACCACCTACTGATCCACGTCAACAATTGGCCAAAACAGAAACATAGATTGGGTTGACTCTTACAGTTACCAAACATTGTCGTTAAGCTCAAAATTTTTGACAGCATACACAAATCTACGTATCATTGTCAGCTTTCCAGGGTTTTCATCACAAATAGTAAGACTTCTATAAATTGCTACCTTGCATTAGAGGGAAGATCTACCTTGAATATAGGAGAAATACATCTTTAATGTCGAGAAAATGTTGCACAAAACGTCCCTAAAACCACATCCTCCCCCCTGATATTCTTAAATAGGTCCCAATGGATTTTATAGTGTTAAATGAAAATAGGTAACTTGTGACAATTGTTTTTAGCTTACTAGGCAACTTCATCAAGACAGTTGTAGGCATTATATTATTATATGCTTTGACATCTGTATTTTTCTTTCTATATTGCATGGCGTATTTCCACAATTTTATAATCTCCAGATATTAATATATTTCTTTCTTACTCTCTTCTCAAAATATTTTCATTAGCATCCCAAACTATTACCAGACTGTTGCTGATATGAGGATCATGATTCATGACATATTTGGGATAACCGAAGTTTCTTTCGCCTCCAAAAATTGTTGAAAAAATCATTCTGCTAGGATCACAACATACATAAGATTACCTAACTTTCATTGGCTTCTTAAGATTCTTTCAAGCCCGATACCGCCAAGCATCCTGACATGTATTGAATTATTCAAGAGATGATAGATAGTACCTCTTCCTTCATTTTATCCTGAAAGGTGGATGGCAACATATTGGGGAACAGTTTTAAAAAAACTGGTAGCAAGAACTCCATGAATGGCACTATAATAAAGACTGCAACAGGCACGAGCCTGAAAATATCTGCTGTTGTTCTAGTTAGTTGCTGCCTCTCTCTCCGTGAAAGACTTTTTCCACTTGCAAGCTTCAACAGTAGCCTGGAGCATATCCTCACATCAGCCCAAAGAAGCTTGATTCCAATCCAATAATGTTGTATGGCTCCCTTAAAGTCATCTTTCCACTGATGAAGCTTCCTTGCCCAATCTTCCCTAATTGAAAGTCCAAAATCAAATAGTCAGCTCTATGATTAACAAAACATTCTATCAGACAAATCCTTGCAATCTTGACAAAATACGATAAGGCCTTAGTTCTGCTTAAATATTAAAGGCTTGCCTGCTCATAGAAGCAACAGCCCTTAATGCAGGTCCAATTCCCATCAATAAAGACCAGAACTTTCTGACTATGGTTTCATCTTTCCTGCGTGATTCCTGTGCCTGCTTGGCCTTGGCTTTCACTGTACTCAGCCCTTCTACAGCCTGGTCGCATTCTTCCGGTGATGCTTCTTTCTTTTTATGTTTTAAAGTCTGCTCTCCATTGTGATCTTTCCGACTATCTGTAGCAGGTTGACTCGCTGTTGCAGTGGAGGAAGTATTTGTGGACTGAGATATCCATCTTATCTCCGCATATAATCCTAATTGTGGCCTACCATATCTTGCAATATCAAGTGTAATGACATCCCCGAACAGTGCTCTTTCTGAGAATTTCAACAATTCTCTTGTGGGCGACGCAGAGAAGCTTTTACCATGCTGAGACCAATTCTCCTCATTACTATCTTTGTCTTCTATTTGTCCTTCCGAGAGATCTATGGGTACTTGTGGAAGTAATCTAGAGTATGAAGGCCACTCTGATGATTGTTTGAGATAGAGATTGTGCTTACAGAAATAAGCTGGGCTAGAAAATGACTCACCAGCTTTCTCTGATGAGTGAAGAAGTTTCCTGGCAATGTGCCGATGAATGCCAAGCTGTCTAAAAGCCATTAGGTATGGACCTTATAAATTATTATTTTGAAAGAGGCTTCGGTCGGTAGCACCAAGAAGCTGCAGACATGTTTCTGTTTTCTACCTCCGAAAGGCTTCTGATAATGAAATGTATAAGCCCAATTTTCTGAACGGTCGCAGCAGAACACTTCAGATTCAAAATGGATGGCAATTAGGTTGAACAATGATCACAAAGTATCGATATCATCCAATGCTTCAAAACACTGCAGAAATAAATTGGAATACAAATCATAAACCGATACCTACAGCAATGAATATGACAATAACGAAATATCTCTAGTGATCAAACATTATATATAATGACCCAGTCCAGTAAAAAGAAACTCACAAATTGATCAACAAATAGCAAAACTTTATTACAACGAAACGTTCACGGGAACAAGATAAAAATTCCACATTTCAACCAAAAGAACAATGTGTATGAGATCATAAGAACAATCCCGTGGACATAAACCCCAATTCCAATATTGCAGAAAAGACGGGACTCCAGATCACTAAATGGTACTCGCTTTTGTCATGGTTCGCCTCAAGCAATTTAGTATATTGAGAAATGATATTAAACAAACTAGTTGTTCCCCAAAAGCCCAACTGATCAAAAAAATGGGTTGAAACAGAAACAATAACCACTGAAGAGTACGCTTAATCTACGAGGTATCCCGATGGTAATTGGCCTGAAAGAGGTTGGGGTTTAAAGAAAAAAAAAAAAATGCATGCAGGCATTGCCAAAGTTCAGAGAGAGGGGAAATACCTCTTTGAGAAAAAGGGTTTAACAGCAGAGCCTCAACTATTCTAGCAATAAAACCATGCTAAGTCCTTTGCAGCGGAATTTGAAGAGGGCACAAGAGAAATCTAGCGAATGAAAGAGGTGAATACTATAATGTCTGAGACGAAGAGACACGCCATAGACCATCTGCTGAATGAGTGACTGACTGCCTTTATTGACTTCCAAGTTCCGTGTCGGCTCCTCTCTTGCGTTTCGTCAAAACACTTACGAAATGGAAGCTCCCAACTAT
>WSFP011411479.1:0-24512 GCA_009831015.1 Picea engelmannii
AGTTCTTGTTTGACTTCCTCCATTGAGGACTGCATGGATGTATTTATGGTTGCATTGATGGATGCATCGATGGAGGCAACGGTAGCACTGAGTTGTTACACTTATTTTTGGGTCTCGAGGAAACTAGATTGCAAGGTGTTGAAGTGATCTTCCAAGTCTTGGCTACGGGTATGGGCCATGAGGATGGGTGAACTGAAAAGGGGTGGGCATGGTCAAAACTTTTGCTGAAAAATGATATGGATGAATGTGATAAGGGCAAAGAGATGAATCTAATGGAATAGGTCTCAAATAATGGTGAAAAATTTTCCAAACTTTTTATTTACTTATTTTATTTATTTTTTTACACCTGCGGAGTTATACTCAAGTATGAAGAATACTGCAGTGATGAAATCCCCAAATGCTTTACCAGAAAGAAATGTGTATTTACTTGGCAAGTCGAACACAGTTCTGCGGCAATAGATATTGTCTGTTTGAATTTGTTTATGTTTCTGTCCCCCAAGGGTTAGGTATTCAAGGGTTCTACAGACAAGGGTTTACCCTGTGCTATAGCTCTCTTATATACGTGCGGGGTCCAATAGTAGTACTTGTCCCAATATCTCAGGGCACTAACTAAAGAGGATAGACCATACCTTTAGCCGTACTACCCGACTACCCAGGTACTAGAGAGTATCTTCCCGAGTGTTGTTCTCAGTGACACTATAGAAGTCAAGCAACCAATCGATTTATCTAAAGAGGGCGTCGGGAAATCTATGTTAATCCGTACACATGTGTTGTCTGATGCGATACCACTGGAAGGGGTACCAACATGGGTTACAAGGGTGGCCAACAGATGTGCACTTAACAACCACTTGTATTTCCTACATGTATAAATCCCTCAACCGCAGGTTTATGCGCATAATGACAGATCTCTGTGGCTTAAGGACGTCGGAATACATCTCTACCCTGGAAAAAAATTCCCACAATTTCTGCCAAGGAAAGTTCTCTGATACCACTTGTAATATACCAGATATAAAAAGTATGCAAAAATAAAATAAAATGCTAGAAATGGAAGAATAATAGTAATATAAACAACATAATCTCTACAATAACAAAGAAATGATATAAGAACAACATCATAAATAGAACTTTGATTTAGAAATCAATGTTCATGGGCCTCTTCGAGGGGGCAGCCTCCAGTCGAGCAATGCTCTGTTACAATAATATCCAAGCTAGGGTTTTAATACCCTCGACCCTTGTTTATACTAAATATGTTTATCAAGGGAAGCATCTAGAGGAAGATCCTTCTAGAAGCAAAATCTTCTATTAGGTCTTCTTACATCCGCCTTATTCTATTTTATTGAAAGGCCTTATTGATATTGACCTTTATTACATCTGAATATATTGATCTACCTATGTTCGGGTTAGGACCCTAACAATATCACTGTCTAAAGCTATTATAATAAAGGTTGTCCCTGGGTATAAAGAACAAGGCAGAGTCACATAAAGATATGTGACGCAACCTCCGCCCTCGACGGCGCAGTCACTCCACCAGGACCTTCTTTTTCCCGCGG
Organism: Picea engelmannii; assembly: GCA_009831015.1. Lineage (NCBI taxonomy): Eukaryota > Viridiplantae > Streptophyta > Pinopsida > Pinales > Pinaceae > Picea > Picea engelmannii. Next base: position 1,551 of record WSFP011411479.1, read on the forward strand.
CCCAAAGAGTCGATGCCCTTCCAACTCCCTCGGGAGGTGTGTACCCACAGCTTCCTCCGTTGATCCTTGCTCTTAACCTATCGAAGGATCGGTTCTCGCGGCTTCGCGAATCCTGTGACCGGGATTCTAACTCTCGGGTTCCGAGACCCGATTCTCCCAGTCAGCGTTGACCCTATCTCTCTTATTTGTCGGGACCTCGAACTATCGCGACTCGCGACTCTATGCCACCGAACGCTCAACCTTCGGGATCCGAAGTCCCGAGATTCCCACGACTCGGAATCTCGCGATCTCGCCCACTCATCACTTCTGGGGCCAAACTTTGAGGCCTCCAAATCCCGAGATCCGATATCCCGTGACCACTTGTCACGTCATCAAATACCGACGTGCACCATGCAAACGTTCCGAGATGTCGCGTTTCGCATCCTCGTGATCTCACCCTATGAGAAATAAGAATCCTCCGTCGCGAACTTCCGATCCACCTAACCTATAAACCGAATCACGACCTCAGTGATTCTCCATGAGGATTTCAAGTCATCGATTCTCTTCCTCTTAAAGAGTTCCTCCATTCCCCACCTTTATCAGTGCAAGTGGAAACTACGGTGCTATCCCTCCAGGGCTTTTACCAACTCGGACTTGCTTTGGAGGTCCCAATCCGACCTGCACTCACCTGCACGTCTCGAATAACTCCAAACGGCTCCGAACTAAGGAGAACCAAAGTTTAACTGCGTAGCCTCCTCAACGCACTCTATGCGGAGGTATCTAACTGCACCTGATGCAGAAGTCTCTTGGCTTAAGCAGAGAACAATTGAACTTCTTCTTGCAGGCGCTCAACTTCTAATCCTTCCACATAATTATGTACACAGCATACGAAAGAAAGATATAACCGGAAACAAAGATGCTAAGGCATAACCCCAACAACACACAGAGGATAATCACATCCATGGGGTGGGATTCGACTTAGTCACTCCTGGCGGACGAGAACGAGAGCTCTCGTATTGAACCTCCTCTACACACTCTTATGCGGAGGAATTCGACTGCACTCTATGCAGGAATCTCCTGGTTCAATCGGTGGAGTGAGCGAAACTCATTCTCTCCTTTCTCCCAGATTCTTAATCTGCCATGAGATCACATATGCAGCATAAATAATGAAATCATAACAAGAAGCAAGCATACAACAACATAAAGTTAACAGTATATAGAGAATAATCACAGCCATGAAATTTGAATCAATTTCCTCTATTAACTCAATATCTGTACATGGGGATTTTCCACTAGCTCTCTGACTGTTCTCCTTCCTTCTCCTCAAATGCTAATGCTGATACTGACTCTACCACCTATCCAATAATACAAAGGAGGGTGTCTTTATCCCATTTTCCCTCTCAAAAGCTAAATTGTCAAATCTAAACTTAATGATCCTATCTACCTGCACTAAATCTACTCTCTCTGCATTAAATCTAATAAGTGCCTCTGCTGTACAAGGACGAGAGCTTATCTGCTCGCGGTCTATTTCAGTATACAAGTACGCTTAAATATGGAGGCTTTTATGTAAATGGAGGCGCTCATCAAAGTGGTCAAAACCGTGATGCTGGCGTCACCCTGCGGTCTTTTCCTTTCTCTAACTACAGCTTCACATGACGAGGTGCAGATGCTCCTGCATCATACTCCTCGGCTCAAAAGATTTCATGGGCTCCTGTCCATGAGCTCCTGTACAGTCTGCCCATGCTTCTGAATCACTGCCTCAGTCTCCCAGCTGGCATCCTCCACTGGGTGGTTCTTCCATTTCACCAGGTATTTCAAATACTGCTTCCTCCTGGTCTTCTTACCTGCTCGCTGATCCAGTATGCACTCCATTTCAGGCTTCTGGGAAACTGGTAATTGTTTCTGCCATTGAACCACTGGGTTTCCCGTTCCAATGTTTACTTCGTCAGCCCTGTATGGGTATAAATCCGAAATATTGAATATCGGAGATATCCCAATGCCTTCTGGTAATTCAAGCTCGTATGCATTTTCCCCAAATCTCTTTAGGATTTTGCATGGCCCAATTTTCTTCATCTTTAGCTTGTTATATGTTCCCCTTGGGAACCTTTCTTTCCTCAAGTGCACCAGAACCATGTCTCCGACTTCGAACTAAAGTCGTCTCCTCCTCTAGTCGGCTCTGCGCTTATACTCTTGATTCGACTTCTGCAGTCGCTGCTTCACCTCTGCATGAAGTTCTTGCATGGCTTCTGCAAATTCTTCAGCCCTTGCGCTGCTAGTCTCAGTCTGTGCTGACTCCCTGAGTTCAGACACTCCTCTCGGCTGTGTCCCATATAAAATTTGAAATGGGCTCTTTCCTGTACTCCGATTCACCGAATCGTTGTACGCAAACTCGGCCTGTGGTAAGATCTGATCCCATCTGCTGTGATGCTCCGTCACCAGACTCCTCAACAGATCTCCCAAGCTTCGGTTAACTACCTCAGTCTGCCCATCTGTCTGTGGATGATATGCAGAGATGAATGCTAAATCAGTCCCCAGCTTCTTCCATAGCGTCCTCCAAAAATGACCTATGAATTTTGTATCCCGATCCGAGACTATGCTTCTCGGCAATCCATGCAGTCTGACGATCTCTTTGAAAAATAAATTCGCGATGTGCGTGGCATCGCTCGTCTTATGACAAGGTATGAAGTGTGCCATCTTTGAGAACCTATCCACTACAACAAATATGGAATCAACTCCTCGCTGTGTTCTCGGCAACCCTAACACAAAATACATATTAATGGCCTCCCATGGCCTCTCGGGTATGGGTAATGGCTGATAGAACCCTGTGTTCTGCTTTCGGCCCTTCGCGTGCTGACATATCCTGCACCTGTCAACAAACCTCCTCACATCTGTTCTCATACCTGGCCAAAAATACGATTCACCTAGCTTGGCGAATGTTTTGTCATGCCCGAAATGACCTGCTAAGCCTCCGCTGTGCTTCTCCTTCAGCAAATTCTCTCTCATAGAGCAATTCAGAATGCACAACTGATTTCCTTTAAACAACAATCCATCCTGTATTAAAAAATCTATCCAAGGGCTCCTGTCTCTGAGGACCGGATTCTCGACAGCTTCGTAAGCTTCGCCAAAGTCTGCGTCATCTGCATACATATCCTTCAGATTCTCAAAACCCAATGCTTTGACTCTGAACTCCTGCAGCAACAAGCATTTTCTGCTCAAGGCATCAGCCACCTTGTTCGCAGTTCCCGAAATATGCTTGATCACGAACGTAAAGTTCTGCATATACTCTACCCACTTTGCATGCTTCTGGTTCAGCTTCTCCTGCTGACTCACAAATTGCAGTGCATGATTATCACTATACATCACAAATTCTTTGGGTATTAAGTAATGCCTCCATTTTTTCAACGCCTGTATGACGGCATAGAACTCTTTGTCGTATGTGGAGTACTTCAATTTTGCATCATCCAGCTTCTCGTTGTAATATGCCACAGGTCTGTCATCCTGACTCAAAACTCCTCCAATAGCATACCCGCTGGCGTCACACTTCACCTGGAAGGTTTTCTGAAAATTGGGCAGTACCAATACTGGCTGCTCGGTTATCTTACGCTTCAACAGATTGAAGCTTTTTTCAGCCTCAGCTGTCCACTGAAAAATTATATGTCGCTTCCTGACCGTATCCATCATTGCAGCGCTGATTCCACTAAAGTTCCAAATAAATTTCCTGTAGAAGCTTGCCAATCCATGAAATCTCCGTACCTCAAAAACATTTCTCGGCGATGGCCACTTCCTGATTACATCCACCTTCTCAGGATCCATCTTCAACTCGTTCGCCGAGATTACAAAACCCAGATATATGAGTTCTGTCTGCATAAATGAGCACTTCTTCAAATTAATCAACAGCTTTTCCTGCTGCAGTCTTCTCATCACAGTGGTCAAATGCCTTAAGTGCTCTTCCCTGGTTTTACTGAAGATCAGTATATCGTTCAGGTACACCACCACAAACTTGCCAATGAATTCCCGCAGGACTTCATTCATCAGCCTCATAAAAGTGTTGGGTGCATTTGTCAACCCGAATGGCATAACCAGCCATTCGTACAAACCCTCGTTTGTCTTGAATGTTGTTTTCCACTCATCTCCCTCTCTCATTCGGATCTGATGGTATCCGCTCTTGAGATCAATTTTCGAAAAATAATTTGCCCCGCTCAAGCAATCCATCAAGTCATCCATCCTTGGCAATGGGAATCTGTACCTGATGGTAATCTTATTAATCGTCCTGGAGTCTGTACACATTCTCCAGCCTCCATCCTTCTTTGGGCTCAGTACCGTTGGAACGGCACATGGACTCAGACTCTCTCTCACTATTCCTTTATCCTGCAGGTCTTGAACCTGTCGTTTGACTTCCTCGTTCTCTTGAGGTGTCAACCTGTACGCTGCCTTATTCGGTAGGCTTGCTCCGGGTATGAGGTCAATGTGATGACTCACACTCCTCATCGGTGGTAACGAACGAGGTAATTCATCCACGATGATAACAGCGAACTCTCCAAGCAGTTGTTGAATTTCCTCTGGAAAGTCGTCCATCCTCGTGCTTGTCAAGACAATTCTCGGTTTCCTGACAACAAAGAACTGTGGATCTTCACCTTTCTCCAGTTCTGTGAGAAGCTCTTTCCCACTCATGAGAAGTATTTGGTTACTTGCCTCCGGCTTTACTTCTAGATACTTATCCTTGATCGAAAGCAACTTATGGAGTCTCCCATCCTTCTCCAAAGTGTATGTGTTCATCCTCCCATCATGAACAACATTTCTATCATACTGCCATGGTCTACCCAGCAATATGTGACATACATCCATGGGAATGACGTCACACAAGATCTCATCATGATAATTTCCAATTTTAAATTTAACTAAGCACTGTTTAGTGACACTTACCCGGTGTCCTTTTTGTAACCACGAGACCTTATATGGACTTGGGTGCTTAGTTGTATCCAGCTCCAGCTTTTCCACCATCTCCGCGGAAACGAGATTATCAGTGCTCCCGCTGTCAATGATGACCTTGCATTTTCTATCTTTAGTTGTGCAAGCCGTCCTGAACAGTCTGCTCCGCTGCACTGAGTTGTTCACCTCTTTCTTGGGTGCCAAAAGAATCTTATGCATCCCAAGCGATCTTTCGCTGTCCGCATCTTCACCCTCAACATCACTCTTCTGCTGCGCCTCAGCGATGTGAGATTTTCCTCCGTCCATCTTCCTCTCTGGACAGTCTACGGCTTTATGACCATCTTTACCACACGTGAAGCATGTGATAACTCCTCCTCTGCCTCTTCCTCTACCTCAGGTACGAGGAAATGTATTTGCATCAGCGTAGTCCCCTTGTTGATCCTGTCGTTGCCTCCTCGGCTCAAAATTTTGCTGCCTCTGCTGTGAGGTTCCGCCTTTCTCAGCTCTACCCTGAGGCCTTTTCCAATCCTCTCTGGGCTTTTGGATTTCTTTCTGGGCAGCCGCCTTGCCTCTAGGCTGGCTTCCGCCTCGCCCTCGCTGACCCTGCTTACGGCTCAGCTTTTCTTCGGCTTTAAGAGCCATCTGGTACGCATCCTCAACTGTGCGGATGGTTAGCATGCTCAGTTCATCCTGAATATCATACCTGAGGCCATTCAGGTATCTCGCCACTTTTTCGTCATCACTTTCCCGATGACCAGCTCGAATGTTGAGTCTGTAGAATTCCTCGGTGTACTCCTTCACCGTCATCAACTTCTGTCTCAAGTTCTGCATGCGCCTGAACAGAGTGATCTGGTAGTCTCTCGGAATGAACTTCACCTTCAACTTGGCGATCATCCGATCCCAGATTTTGATCTTTTGCTTGCCTTTGGAACGCCTGTCTGCCTGCAGCTCGTCCCACCATAAGGCTGCATGTCCCTTCAGCTTCATGACGGCATGCCTTACCTTCTTGTCTTCTTCAATATCCTCATAATCGAAGTAGGTGTCGAGTGCTCAGATCCAATCCAACAACTCCTCAGCATTTAGACTTCCCTCGTAGATGGGAATGTCCATTTTTGTCTTCGAGCTCATGCTCGAAATGGCTTTGATCAACCTCTCTGTCGAGGCATCTTCTGCAGTGACCTCTTCTTGGTCGTGTCCAACTTCCTCTTCAACCTCAGGATCGATGAACTCTGTTGTACCAACTCCACGTCTCTGGGTGGCCTCCATATCTTCGAGTCTCGCCCTGAGATCTCGTATTTGTCGTTCCATCTCTAGATTCCCTGCTGGATGTCCTGCGTGCCTACCTCTTCTTCGCACGTCCCTGTCCTCACGATCAGGAGACTGCCTTTATCTTCGCGGCGACATTATATCTTTTCAGTCCCTGCTTCAGAAGCAAAGAACTCCTCTTCCTTTCACCTGAAATACCCAACGAGTTCCAGGCTCTGATACCACTCTGACGTAACCTCCGCCCTCGACGGCGCAGTCGCTCCACCAGGACCTTCTTTTTCCCGTGGCCCGAAGAGTCGATGCCCTTCCAACTCCCTCGGGAGGTCTGTACCCACAGCTTCCTCTGTCGATCCTTTCTCTTAACCTATCGAAGGATCGGTTCTCGTGGCTTCGCGAATCCTGTGACCAGGATTCTAACTCTCGGGTTCCGAGACCCGATTCTCCCAGTCAGCGTTGACCCTATCTCTCTTATTTGTCGAGACCTTGCACTATCGTGACTCGTGAATCTATGCCACCAAACGCTCAACCTCCGAGATCCGAAGTCCCGAGATGCCCACGACTCAGAATCTCGCGATCTCGCCCACTCGTCACTTCTGGGGCCAAACTTTGAGGCCTCCAAATCCCGAGATCCGATATCCCGCGACCACTTGTCACGTCATCAAATACCGACGTGCACCATGCAAACGTTCCGAGACTTCGCGTTTCGCATCCTCGTGATCTCACCCTATGAGAAACAAGAATCCTCCGTCGCGAACTTCCGATCCACCTGACCTATAAACCGAATCACGACCTCAGTGATTCTCCATGAGGATTTCAAGTCGTCGATTCTCTTCCTCTTAAAGAGTTCCTCCATTCCCCACCTTTATCAGTGCAAGTGGAAACTACGGTGCTATCCCTCCAGGGATTTTACCAACTCGGACTTGCTTTGGAGGTCCCAATCCGACCTGCACTCACCTGCACGGCTCAAATAACTCCAAACGGCTCCGAACTAAGGAGAACCAAAGTTTAACTGCATAGCCTCCTCAACGCACTCTATGCGGAGGTATCTAACTTCACCTGATGCAGAAGTCTCCTGGCTTAAGCAGAGAACAATTGAACTTCTTCTTGCAGGTGCTCAACTTCTAATCCTTCCACATAATTACGTACACAGCATACGAAAGAAAGATATAACCGGAAACAAAGATGCTAAGGCATAACCCCAACAACACACAGAGGATAATCACATCCATGGGGTGGAATTCGACTTAGTCACTCCTGGCAGACGAGAACGAGAGCTCTCCTATTGAACCTCCTCTACACACTCTTATGCGGAGGAATTTGACTGCACTCTATGCAGGAATCTCCTGGTTCAATCGGTGGAGTGAGCGAAACTCATTCTCTCCTTTCTCCCAGATTCTTAATCTACCATGAGATCACATATGCAGCATAAATAATGAAAGCATAACAAGAAGCAAGCATACAACAACATAAAGTTAACAGTATACAGAGAATAATCACAGCCATGAAATTTGAATCAATTTCCTCTATTAACTCAATATCTGTACATGGGGATTTTCCACCAGCTCTCTGACTGTTCTCCTTACTTATCCTCAAATGCTAATGCTGATACTGAATCTACCACCTATCCAATAATACAAAGGAGGGTGTCTTTATCCTGTTTTCCCTCTCAAAAGCTAAATTGTCAAATCTAAACTTAATGATCCTATCTACCTGCACTAAATCTACTCTCTCTGCATTAAATCTAATAAGTGCCTCTGCTGTAAAAGGACGAGAGCTTATATTCTCGCGGTCTATTTCAGTATACAAGTACGCCTAAATATGGAGGCTTTTATGTAAACAACGGCGCTCATCAAAGTGGTCAAAACCGTGATGCTGGCGTCACCCTGCGGTCTTTTCCTTTCTCTAAGTACAGCTTCGCATGACGAGGTGCGGATGCTCCTGCATCAATATGGCAGAGGCAAGGCTGTGATAACGTGGATTTAAACACAGCATAACGAAGAGTGATAAAAAGGAAATAAAGTTGGGTCTAACATGTGATAATGCAAATTTACTAGAATATATCGCTATGTACAATAGTCATCGCAAAAAGTACCATTAAATCCCTATCCAAAACGTAATAAAAGTGCAGTCCGTAAATGGTAAAAACGCAGCCCAAAAGGGATAATTCTTAACCGTTACAACCCCAAGGATGCTAGCATTGCATCATGGATACGCCAAGGAAGTATCTGGGTAAAGGGGTAATGCGGTATCACAATTTTTCACCGTCATCTTAGTGATATAAAAGCCATGATAGAAATGAAAAAATGTAAAGTCAATTGTAGGGATAATACTGGGCAGGATGCCAAAATTGTGGAGCCGAAAGGTGCTTACTGCCAATGCAAGCGTGGGTAGAAAAAAAACATTTATAATCGTGGATCAGAAATGGGGAGAGATGTAAAAATCGTGAGCAGAAATGTTGTCATCTACCAAGCATTTTGTTTTTGTGAATGTCATTCAAACGCCGAGTCTTCATAATGGAATTTGATAAACTTTACCCTCCCTAATTCGCTAAGTAAACCTAATATATTGAATTCAATCACTGTAAAGAAAACGTTGCCAAAGACAAAAATGAATCCAAACACATATATACATCAATTGCAGTCACACTAGAAGCTATTAAATCATTGTAAGTCTAGGTGTATTAATGCTTAAATTCGTTGTCTAAGATGGTAAAAATAAAGGGTAATTTTGTAGGGTAATTCTGCCATCAATATTTAATGGAAACACATAGTACATTATCCATTCTCCATCAACTGTTATTTAAAACACTGAGTGCATTCACCATCATCTAAGTTAAAACACAACATGCATTCGCCAGAAATTGCATTAAAACGCATAGTACATTCTCTAGCAATTACATTAATACATAGAGTAATTATGGGTTCACATGCATTTTCTCAAGGGTAAGTCTGATGCCATCACTGGGTGAGGTCGCTGACTTCCACAGGTTCTAAATAATGCAGTCCAAATACTTTAAAAACTATCAATCGAGTCAAAATAAAGTGCGAAGGTAAAATCGCAGGCCATAGGTGTGAAAACATAAGGTAAAATTTGCACAGTAAAGGTTGACGAGATGTATAAAAACCCCACAATAAATTTGTCAGGAAAAGCATTAAAAATGCAAAAGACAATCATTTAAAAATGTAGAGATCATTTTATTAAAATGTAAAGATCCTTTCATCAAATGTAGAGGGTAATAAGAGGATCGTGGAAGGAAGGATAACAATCGTATAAGTACTCATTCGAAAAAGGAGCAAGGCAATCCATCAGTCAGGAACTATCGACAAGGGTAGATAGTTGGGCAAGAATCCTTCACTCATCATCCATGCAGAGAAAAGCAAGGCATTAGAATCTATAGGTCGTTGTGCACCAAAGTGACAATCCTCAATTCAGCTCCTGGCCGATTGTTCAGATGTGGACTGACGAACTAGGGATGAGGATGAAGGCTAGCCATAAACTCTTCATAAAAATCAATTTAAAACCAACATGACAGTCACAACATAAAGGATCGAATGCCAAGGGAATCAAGTCATGCAGCGAGCTTAAGGATATGGGAATTTAAGTTCTCAATTAAACTGCTAAGTCAAACACCTTCTTTACACAGTTAAAAAAAATACAAAAATGAAAGTGTAAGGTCTATAATACTCTATCATGCAGAATCAAAGTAAGTGTATCATGGTCCAAGTCATCCACTTTGAGTCATTTCCCTAAGCACTCCTTAAATCTCCCTCTTGCCAATCGATAAGACTTCATCGATACCTCCCAGCCAACACTTGGGGTACTCCTCTTCCTCCTTATCCCCACGAGCGACAAAGGGGCCACACACACTAAACCAAAGATTAGCTAGCTCCCAGATCGCCTCGCAAGGCCGAGCTACCACTCTTCACCGAGATGGCAATCCAAACTCCCACAAGCTAAGTCAGTCAAGTCTAAAATTATGTAGCGTAACATTTATGCCTAACAAAGGAGATCCATCCTCCTCCTCCCTCCTTTATATAGAGTTTCTAAGTCATTTTCTTTCCCAAATTCCCATTTAATTTATTGTTTAATAATTTAATTCATAAAAATCTTTCCGTACATGTGTCACCCATCCCCTTCATTGCACCATAAATTAATTTCATTAATTAATTCATTACTCTTATTTCCCTCACCCACCTAGAATCGATCCTTACTAATTTACTAGTTGAGTTTAATTTAGAAAGTTCCTAATTGCTAGATACCTTACTAAGTTAGTCTTTCTTCTTTTTCCTTGTGTTTCCCCTTTCTTTTTATGTTTCCCTCTTTTTCCTAGTTTCCTAATTCTTTTAAATTTCCTGTTTCCCTTTTCATTTAAAACTCAAATTGGCAAGTGTAAAAATTTACCTTTTTCTCCTTTCCTTTTTAATTAATAAATTTTTAATTAGCATATGTAACAAAACAATTATTTCCCCTTTTCCCCCCTTTTTAAATTTTATACCCCAAAAGATTTTTATAAATTAATTGAATTGCTTACCCCCTTCTTGTCACATGATTAATGATGATTATCATTATTATTTATTTATTATTATTTTTCTTTATATATATATATATATATATATATATATTATCACAAGTATCACTTAGACCTAGACTTTATTTTCCTAGGCTAGGCAACATTTTATTAGGGAAATTGTTTTAAATATTTCTCATCACATTATTCGTTCTAAAGCCATATAGCTTTATTCATATATTATTTAACAATGTGACCTGCCCTTCAGGACGCACTAGGTGCTCCAAGGGTAGCACTCACCTCATTTTGTTTCCCTTGCATGACGTGCCCTTCAGGATGCAGCACGTGCTCCAAGGGTGCCACTCACCTCTTGAATGACTTGGTAGACATCAAAGCCCCCGGAGTCAATACTCCACTAGGTGATATTGTGGGAGACTAAGGGCCTCTAAGGAATAAGGCCCCTGCATTATTGCATGCCCCTTAGAATCATCGTGAGCGATTGTCACAGTCTTCTGTCATGACATCGTGGGTCTTGTCGGACTAGGTAATCGTTAACCTACAGTTAGAGCCACTATAGGAGTGGTAGTAGGTTGTGGCAGGGATGTGGTCCACACCTCTCCCTCAATGTCTCTAGTAGTCGTGCATGACACCTCTACTCCACATGTGAGTTTGGTCAACAAGCTATGGTCAGCCTGCATCATCAACAAATCATGTAAGAATAAAATCCATAATCATAACATCTAATCATATGGACATATGTCATATATATAAAACATTCAAACCCCAATATTCCACTCCCTGACTCAATCTAGAGTCTAAGGGTTCCATTGATGTCTCAACATCCTAGAGTTCCAAGTCCTGCACACTCAGGAGAACCGAGTCAATAGGACTTCTCTATGTCAATACAGTAAAATAACATGTCCTCGTATCCATAATGCCTCATAATCATAATTAAATGCCCAATAGTATAATAATCCGGATCACTTGCAAGAAAGTGTCGTCAAAGAATAAGTTCGACAAGTGCGTGCAAGAGCGGGATGTTACACTAATGAATTGATAGAGATTGGGTTAAGCATGGGTTGTGAGTATATGTTGAACAATTTGTAAATAACTATGTGGTTTAACTTCACTTGTTTTATGGACGGGTACCAAGAACAATTTTTCCTCGCGGATCGCAACCAGAGCCTACGCAGACCACTCAGAAGCCACTGCTGCAAGGGCATGGGTGCAGAGGAGGGGGGGAAACCCCCCTCATACCGCAATGTAGCGGCCAACAACAAGGAAGGAACCAGAATAGTGCGGCCCACTTTTGAGCCGCCGCCGCAGATGCGTGAACAACTACTGGCCAGAGAACAAAGCCTTCGAGCGGAGATGGAAACTGAGGCAGGGACTTCCCAAGAAAAGCCACCACAGACTTGGGAACCTGGAAAATGTATACCGCAGTCGGAGAAGATGCCGCACTACCTCATCAGCACCTCACGGGTTGGAGAACACACGCAATTCATGAAGGAGCATGCCCTAATCGAAAAATTCTTAGGGCTCTGGCCGGCAGAGAGAGACTTGCACAAATGGATCAAACACTGGTGGAATCCCAAGGGAGACTATGAGCTGCAACTCGGCTCCAAGGGATTCTTCACGATCATTCTTTACAATATAGAAGACAAAGACAGAATCTTTGAAGGAGGACCGTACTTTTTCAACTCAGCTGGACTATTCCTCCGTTTTTGGACTGAAAGATTTAATCCAGACAAAGAAGACTTCACCATGGCTCCTGTATGGATTCGCCTGTACTCCCTACCGCAAGAGTTCTGGTTGGAAGAGATTCTAATGGGCTTAGGCAACACCCTGGGTCAGTATGTAAAAGCCTCGGAAGCCACAAAGCAGCGCAAATACACTTCATATGCTAGAATCTGTGTGTATATGAACATATCCAAAGCCCTCCCTGGGGTGGTAACCCTCGAATATCAAGATGAGGACTGGCATCAAACCATAGACTATGAGCACATACCATTCAGATGCCGAAGATGCCATGAGCATGGCCACCTCTACAGATATTGCCCCATCATCAAGCAAGCCACAAAGGTACCTGAAACCCAGACGAAGGACGGATTCACCACAGTTACCTCAAAACGGCGCAACCCAACAAAGAGGCAGCCCACAACTGACGGGCAACGCATTGCCACCAAGAACTCATATGCGATTCTGGAACAGCTACCAGAGGACGCGGAGGTCCAGGATCCGCACAAAAATCCTCCCAAAAAGAAAACAGAAGGATCGGACCCCGACCCTCACCAGCCCACCGGCGAGGCCCCTACGGAAGAACGAGGAGAAGGATATGGGGACACTCCAATGCTGCTAGATGACCGAGATCTGGCCGGAATAGATCTGGAAAAGTTGGAGGAGGCTCTGAATCAAAAAGATCTGCAAGCTCTTCCAGAAGAGCAACTCCGTAAGGTGCACAAGGTCTTTCTGAATTCCTCTGCAGGATCCACTGCACGCCTAGGCATAGCAGTAGAATCGAACTATGGCTCCAAAAGAATCCTCCTTGAAAGCAAAAGAAGGGGACAAAAAATTGCACAACAGCTAATTAAAGAGGCTGGCAATCTAATGATCAACTCTGGTCAGATACACAAGCTCTTGGAGGGATATCTCCACTCTGCACCCCCCTCTTAATGATGAAGATAGTCACATGGAACAGAAGGGGACTGAATGGCAGATCCAAACAAAGGATCCTCCGAGAATGCATCATGACAGAGAAACCCGATATACTGCTGCTACAGGAAACCAAATGCAGAGGAGCAGAAGCTGAAATAATAGCTCAGCGTATTTGGCGAGAATGTCGCTCCATTACCACGGACTCTACAGGAGCTTCAGGAGGCTTAGCCATCTTATGGAATCCAACACATGTGGATATCAGCCGAGCCTTCTCAATAGTTGGAACATTAACGACTCACATTGAACTCTTAGGCACCACTCATCAAGGAGCCATTACAAATGTCTACGGGCCGCACAACCATTAGGACAAAGATAAACTCATGCAGTCTCTCGCATAGATCAAAACCCTGGTGGCAACCCTGAAGTGGATCTTAGGAGGCGACTTCAACATAATCCTGACGCTGGAGGAAAAAACCAGAGGCATCAAGCGACTTGAGCAGGACAGTGGTAAGTTCAAAGCTCTCATTGATGAGTTAAATTTAATAGACATTGAGAATAGCAATGGTACCTTTACTTGGTCCAATCGCAGATCAGGGAACCAGCACATAGCCTGTCGCCTAGACCACTTCCTGGCAACTGAAGACATCCTAGAATCTGGCTCTCATCTGGAAAGCCTAATCCTACCAAAAGCGGGCTCGTATCACTGGCCCCTGGCACTACAAATGGACTTGGGACAACCCCCTAGATACAAGCCCTTCCGCTTCGAGAAATTCCGGCTAGCACACCCAGACTTCCAAAGGCTCGCCAAATCTTGGTGGGAACAAGCAACAATAGACCACGGCTCATGCATGTACCGGTTTCAGCAGAGATTAAAAAATTTCAAGCAGAGCCTTAAGTACTGGAACAAGAACAGCTTCGGCAACATTCTCCAGGACATCAAGGACATAGAGATCAAGCTTGAGGAGATCCAAAAAATCTTCATCTCGGGAGCAAGAACTGCTGCACTAATGGAGGAGGAAAAACAGCTCCAGGCACAGTTAGAGGAACGAAAGAAGCAGGAGGAAATCCTCTGGAAGCAGAAATCAAGGGTGCAATGGCTCAAAGAAGGAGAAAATAATACAAAGTTTTTTCACCGAGCCATGATGCACAGGAGGCATATCAACAGAATCAACCACCTGGAAGACAGTCAGGGCAACCTAACACGGGATCACACCAAAATCGAGGAGGAACTACTCAGGTACTATCAAGACCTCCTCACAGAACCCCAACAGGATCAAACGGCTACAATCAGAAAGGTCATTGCACACATTCCGACACTCGTCACTCCAGAGCAGAACGCCGCCCTCACACGACCCATCACGCAAGAAGAGGTCGATCAAGTAGTAAAAGAAATGGCAGCAGGGAAAGCCCCAGGACCGAACGGATTCACAGTTGATTTCTTCCACCACTGCTGGGATCTGGTCAGAAAGGACGTGTGGGAAGTCGTAGAAGAGTCACGAGCCTCCGGTCTGGTGCTACCAGCTCTCAATGCCACCTTCCTTACCCTCATCCCAAAGGAAGAAAGAGTCACCAATCCGAAACAATTCCGCCCTATAGCTCTTTGCAACGTCATCTACAAAGTCATCACAAAGATCATTGGAACCAGGCTCAAGCCCATCCTGCCATTCCTCATATCCACAGAACAATCCGGGTACGTTGAAGGACGACAAATCATGGATAGCGTCATACTGTCTCACGAGATCATACACTCCCTAAAGTCCTCCAGGACTCCAGGTATGCTTATCAAACTTGATCTTTCAAAAGCTTTTGATCGGGCCAGCTGGCAGTACATCAGAGCGGTCCTAAACTCCTTTGGCTTTGACCAGACCTGGATACGTTGGGTTATGAACATCACCTCCTCAACCTTCTTTTCTATCCTTGTGAATGGTGTGCCATCAAAACCTTTTTCGCCAACTAGAGGAATCCGGCAGGGGGACCCCCTCTCCCCTTTTCTGTTTGTCCTCTTAGCAGAAGGACTGGGACGCTACCTCAAAGCTTCCATCCATGATGGCTCTCTCAAAGGCCTCCCTCTGCACAACATCCAACCTGCCCCCTCGCATAGCCAATTTGTATACGACACCCTCCTTCTGAACTCCCCCACTGTCCAGGAGGCCACAAAGCTCAACTCCATCCTTTCAGACTTCTCTGAGGCCTCGAGAATGGTGCTCAACCTGGAAAAATCCAAACTCTACTTATTTAACACTCCGCCCCCTGTCCAAAGGCACATCTCTCGACTAATGGGGATACCCAGGAGCTCCCTCCCGTCCAACCATCTTGGGGTACCTCTCACAGGAGTGGCGGCCTCCAACATCTCCTGGGACAGCCTCCTCCTCTCCATTTCCAACAGACTTCGTAACTGGACTTTCCGACCCTTAAATATTGCCTCCAGGCTGGTTCTCCTTAAATCTGTTTTGCAAGCTCTGCCCACCTACCTTTTCACTGCTCTAGCGGCTCCCAAAAAGGTCATCAGAGCTATCAGATCCATGCAGCGAAATTTTCTCTGGAGCGGACACCAACCAAATAAGAAATGGGCGTTAGTTAATTGGGACAAACTCTGTATGCCAAAAAACCAAGGGGGCTTGGGGCTGCGCGATCCAGACAAGATGAACCAAACCGCTAAAATATGGTGGAGGTGGCTGAAAAACCCAACAGCCGCTTGGGCCCAACTATGGAAGCAGAAATACGCCCCACACACACCGGAAGATCAGCTAATCCGACACAACAACCATATCCAGGGATCCAACGTCTGGAACACAGCGTGGCTTAACCGAACTCTGGTGCAAAGTCACGCGTTTTGGGAGCTAAGAGATGGTGGAAGTGCCCTCTTTTGGACAGACTCCTGGCAGCAACTCAAGCCGCTGGAGACAATAGATGAGCTAGCGGCCCTCAAAAGAACCCTTCATCAAAACGCTCCTCCAAAGGTCAAAGACCTTTGGATGCCACAACCACCGCAACAAAGATGGAGACAATGGAAGACCTCACACCAAGAGCTCGGGGCCACATAAACTCTCGATCTGCAGACCTGGCAATCACAAGCCACCAGAAGGAAAATTCTTTGTAGGGTTGGACCGGATATCCTAAGGTGGGGATACACCACAACGGGCACCTTCACTGTCAAGGAAGCTTACTCACTGCAAGCTCACCAATAGAATCCCGGAAAGGAGCCGATATGGAGCAAAGTCTGGAATTCAGCCCTCTGGCCCAAGATTTCTACTTTTCTATGGCTACTAGTGCACAACAGAGCTCTAACCTGGGACAACTTACAAAAAAGGGGATTCATTGGACCTTCAATCTGTGTTCTTTGCTCGCTACAAGAGGAAAGCAAAGAACATCTATTCAATAGCTGCTCCTACAGTCAACATATCTGGGACTATGGAGCGCAAATCATGCGCAAATCAAACAGAAACCGCAGCAGCATCAATTGCACAATCGAAAACTGGGATAGCATCTCCTTCAACAACCCCATACTGAACTGCATTTGGAACCTGCTGCCGGGATTCACCCTCTGGCAAATCTGGACAGAACGCAACCGACGCATTTTTCGATCTCAGACCTCCCTCCCTGAATCCACTTGGGCTCAAATCAGGGCCCAAATAAGCGAAACAGTTAGAAGCAAAACCTGGTCAGCGACAGATTGGCAGTGCAATCCTGATGAGCAGATAGTCTTACAAAACTGGCAGCCTAGCCTGAGCAACCTTCTGCCAGCAAGGCGAAAAACGAGCCAACCTACCAGTCCGAACACCTGGACCCCCCCGCCAGAACACTATATCAAAGTCAATTTTGACGGAGCCTCCAAGGGCAACCCGGGATCAGCTGGATACGGAGCCGTTATCAGGGACTCAGTTGGCGCAATCCTCAATCTGGAAGCAGGATATCTAGGGGACAGAACCAACAATGTGGCTGAGCTTACAGGGCTCATGCGAGGATTACAAACAACCATTGACAAAGGCCATCAAAAGATAATATTGGAAGGGGACTCCCAAATCATCATAAAAATAATCAAAAGAATCCTTCATGGTTGTGACCCTGAAAAAATCTCTCCAAGCTGGCGACTACATGGACTTCTAGCAGACTTCTGGCAGCACCTACAGCCGAAACTCACCATCACTACCTCTCACATCAAGCGGGAGGCGAACAGAGTCGTCGATCGACTAGCAAACGAGGCAGTGGAGCAAGGGAAGGAGAACTTATGCTGGGAGAGATAGGGCTCACCAGCCCTCGATCTCCTCACTTGCTGTCAAGCCTTATCCAACCGAGATTTCCACCCTCCGGATGGGGTGCTAAGGGCTGCGATAGTGCCACGTAGGCCCAGCTAGAACGCTGCATTAACGCAGCCACCGGCTCGCCTTGCCTCCCACATATCAACCACATGACTGCAAGCACTCACGACATAATGAAGAGGGCCCTCACGCGAGCAAAAGGTACTCTCCCGCAGCGCACTACCGAGCAGGGATTAATGGCATCGTTTATTGCTCGGGGCATGCGAATTATGGTACTCACAACGCATATAAATCGGGTTGCAGCACCTAAGGGTAATTCGGTCCAGCAGACCTCCATCTCTCTGGTTTATTCGAACAGAGGCACCCTCCCTCCTGTCCCTCTCGCACAGAATCAGCACTCGGCTTCCACGCTCCTCAACAGAAACTCCGCCATGCCCTGCATTCGTGGCACCCCGCGACGAGGTGCGACCTGGTACGCGGCGGAGTCCAGGCGCAAGCGTAAGAAGGATTTCGAGCGGGCGATGGCCATTGTAGCTAGGCAAAGGAGGACCAGGGCTCGGCTAACAACTAAGGAGCAACGGGAAGCAGCCAGCCTGCAAGCCAACCCATCCACCCCTCCCGGGCACACCTTGCTTATGGCTTCGCGCAGTCAGATTCCAAGCACGAGCTTTAGCTCGCCCAGCACCCGGCAACCATCTAGTCACGAGCCCAGTGCAGAACAACCTCATTCTCCTTGTTATATCATCGAGGAGGCTCCTCCTGAGCCCACCACGGACACCATAGGAGAAGAGCAGGAGTGCCTTCAGCACGACGCAAAGGCAGAAGCGGAGACCGACAAGGAGGAGTCCAGGCACAGTCACCAACAGGAGCAGCCAGCAACAACGGACTGGGGATACCTCGACCTTCTCTTCGACATCCGAGGCAAGCTGGCCGATCAAACTTTCCGCCTGGAGAGAATGGAGCAACGGCTCGATATGTTTTTTGCTGCACACTCCAGAGCTACGACCAAGAAGCAATGCCCAACCTGTGTGCGCCCTTACTCCTTCCCGGCTCGATGGAGGCACACAGAGATTTAGCACAAGCAGCTCGGTTTCGAGGTTCATACATGTTCTGGTGTTGTTATCATAATTTCAACTTTTTGCTAGATAGTTATCAGGCTGTTTTAGTAATAGTTAAAATAATCAGCTTAATGCTGGCGACCATAAGTGCTGGTTTCCCTCGGGCAGGACGTCGCTTAGGAAAACCTTGCTAAATTTTGTAAACCAGACCACAGTGACATTTGGAGATGGATGCCCCGCTCTCTCGGTTTCCTGCTTAGGCGGGATAGCGGGCATCCCATCTATCGTTGTAATGTGATTATGTTAATATAATAGGTACCACCTTTTTTACTTAAAAAAAAAAAAAAACTTCACTTGTTTTATAATTAAGATAACAACATTAAACCCTTTTATCAATAATATCAATCGTTCTTTGTCATGGCGTAAATTAAAATGAAGGAAAAAAAGTATGTAATGTAACGAACAATGGACCTTTTGAGAGATAACGTGGAGCATGATTTCAAAAGAATGGGTTTTATTATGAAGCACTTATGATATTTTACTTTATTTTATTTATGCAATCGTGTATATTATACTATATATATTTATATATATATCTATATATAGTAGTTACACTTTATTGCTATGTTTGTAGATGGAACATGTACATATGGAATTGATGTCCCTTGACCAAGTTTTGGAGATCCTAGGTGAGGTTTGACCTATTTTGGGACTTCGACAGGCTTTCGAAGGCAGAGCGCAAGTCGAAGAGGAGATCATAGGATCTTGACCCCTTTTAGGGATTTTTGGGATTAGGACTTATGCAATGGGTATGGGGATGTCATCCCATTGGTTTACCCATGTTTAGGCCCTTTTGTAATGTATAAATAGAATGCTAAGAAATGTAAATATGGGTCTGAGGCTAGGTGCTAATAGCAAGTAAAGGCCAATGTGTTAAGTGAAAGTGATAGTTCTACATGCTTTGTGCATACTATGTGAGACTTGTAAGGCTAAGTGCAAGTGATTGTAAGAGATTGTGTAAATGTTTTGTGTTGTAACCTAGCTCAGGGAAGGAGGATATAACAAGGTGTGCATAGATCTCCTGTCCTATGAAAAGTAGAACCTTATGGATCTGTGCATGTAGAAGATTGACAAAAGACAATACAGAGAAGAAGAGTTGGTGGACGTATCCCCAGGCTGGGGGTGAACCACATATATCCTTTGTTGTGGTTGCTTTCTGGATTATGGTTGTTTTATGGATCATATGAATAATACTTAGTGTAATGATGTATGCTTAGATGAATATGATATCTTAGTTCCTAACGATGTAAATAATATGCTAGATCTGATCTATGTTGATGTTATTTGTGCTTGAATGTGTTGAATCTTGATGAATATTGTGATGCACTATAATTAGGGTTTACCTACGCTGTAGACAAAGGTTAAGTACTAATGCATGACGAATACTAAGTGCTTTGTTAGAGTATTATAATCATAGACCTATGTCCTACCTAAGGTTGCAGACACTGGAGTCCTGCAACCACCCCTGCCTCTACCTTGATTGAGACTTCATCTGCTTCGCAGGTGTTGCCAAAAGGGCCAGTAGTCACGGTTTTCTTGGTGCGTTGTTGAAGTGTTGAACCCTAGGTCTGCCCTTGTGCCAACAGATGGTTCCGTTGTCGGGACCTGAAACTGTGATTGATGGGAACTAAGGAAAAGAAATAAAGCTCTCTACGTAGATCTATTGCTTTAGTGCGTAATATTCTACTTGACGTGTGAAAGCTCTGTGCTAAGAAAAGAAGTCTGATCAAAAGAAAAGAGGTAAGATTTGAAAGATTTGTGATCTAATAAAGGTAAAGTGAATTTTTTTGATTAAAGAGGTAAGATCTGAAATCTTTGTGCTCTGATAAAGGTAAGATAAGTGGAATTTTTTTCTTCAAAAGTATGGATCAAGGTATGTTTGATAAATTTTGTCCTAGTATGAAAACTAGGGTACAACTAGAAGAAAGAAGGTTTGATATGAGTAGATGTGATAGAAATAATGAAAGATATGTTACTCCTATGCATAAAAAGAATGTTTGGACTAAAAAATGGATGCATGATCCTATGAAGAATTTTCTACAAGTTAGCTATTGTTATCCTAGTGCACAGTACAAGAAAGGTTGAGGATCATTTAAGAGGAAGATAGGTTTAACCATTTGTTACAACTACAGAAGGTCATGCCATCTTGCTAAGGATTTCCCTGATAGAAGACCTAGTTGTCTTTGTTCTAAAGATATGGACCATGGAGTTCTGTATTTCCCTAGGATGATTTCCAAAATTGAAAGAATGAATATGGAACAAGAAAAACATGAGAAAGACTTAGAAATTAAGACTATGGTAGAACCCCAGAAAGAATCAGAGACTGTATTACTACAAATGCAAGAAACCCTGAATGAACAGAGACATATCGACTTATCGGAGGTCTTCAAAGAGAAAGAGTTCATAGAAACAAAGATAGGAGACTTCAACATATAATGTGTTCTAGATGAGGAAACAGAGGTGAATGTTATGAAAGAAAGAACTTGGGAAATTTTAGGAAATTCTACTATGATTGCTTCATCGGGAGGAATAGGACTATTTAGTGGAAAGTTAATAACCCTATGTGGAAGGCTTACCCAGATATCTTTGAGTGCTCATGGAACTTTGACAGAGGAAGAATTTTAGGTTATTCAATTTGTTGAGAAAAACGCCCCATTTTCTTTATTGCTAGGAAAACCCTTGATTGAGAAATATGAGACCAGGAGAAAATAAGAAGAATCCCTAGAACAAAAAAACAAGAATTAAAAGATTTCATGACTAGGAGAATAACACACTTGATAGAAGAATAGGAGAACAAATCGAAGTTGTTTAGAACCATAAAATTGGATGTCAAAGTTGAAAGAACACAGATATAATTGAAAAACTTGTCCACGCAAGAGAGTAGAGCACCTACCCAAAACAAAGAAGAAGTATTTCCCTTAAACCCTATGAAAGACCATCAACAACGCGAAGTTATTATTCCAAGAGAAGATAAGAAACAAAATGGGAAGAGGAACCCAGTAATGAAAATCATAGGGAAGAAGGCTAGAAAGCTCAGCAAGAAGAAAAAAAAGTTGGAGAAATTACACAAAGCTCCAGAGAAGACTAAGCAGAATGAAGGTCTCCAGAATTTGAACTTCGTTGGAATATCAGAGTAGCTCAGATTGACACTTCTCCATGGCAGAGTGATATTAATGTTGGAGGCATTATAACCATTATATTGACATTCTCAAACGGTTAAAACATAATTTATGATCAGAAATCTTGCCACCGGACCATTGGGACCGTGCCGTAACGGACATAATTTCATTGAGGAAGGCTTCTTGTCCGTTGGACGGATACATTACATCATTGTATACTTATCCCATCGACTGTTGCGTCGAGCACACTTTCATGAATTGTATCTGAGCCAACAAGAGAAATCATTCTTACTGTACTGTGATTATTGAGACCTTGCCATCCATTCCATTGCATTGAGAAATTTTTCTTCATACTGAGATATCTGATCTTGATCATGCATGTCGGACGAGCTCAACACTGTGGAAAAGTTAGTAGAGTAAATTTTAATAGATCTAATGGTAGAGAGAGTGATGTCCACAGGAGTTCAAGCCTCATTGACACGAGGAGTGCAAGCCTCTCCGTCGACTGCTCGCAGAGCCAGACCATCCTGAGATGCAGATGAGAAAATAACCAAGCATCAAGAGGACTTGGAGAACATGATGTTAATCTCGTCCATCCTTCTCGACTACATCCCAGCTCAGGTTGGCCTAGTGAATCATGACAGTGTCCCTGGGGACTTCGACTACACCTTGGTTACTACGTACCTCCTGAAGGAGATACGCATAGGCAAGCCTTAGACAGATAAGATAATGACACTAAAGATCAATGAATTAAACATAGGGGATTGCAAGAACTTCAACATGCTCACTCCTCACAGTTATTTGACTAGGATGAAGGGGAATAAGTCGAGGATAATCCTCCGACCATGGACTATGGACCTCGCGCAGTCCACTATTATGAACGTGATGAAAATACCCCATTTTGGAAGGCCCAGGGAGGTTAACGCGTGCGTTAGGATCCTACTATCGAGCTTCTATGGTGGTTATTTATGTACGTTGATCCATTAGATCACTGGATTGAGCATGCAGGGACCAGACCCGCAATAATTTTATCCAGGGAAGGATGCAGACCGTGCCCTAGTGTAGAATATTAAAGATACATATGACGATGTAGAGAAGGGGAAGAGAGGCTACAAGGTATCCTCCATCCA
>WSFP011411480.1:0-24144 GCA_009831015.1 Picea engelmannii
TTTTCTCGTTTCTGGTGGTTTTTCTTATTTGATTAAATACATACCCCATAGCCCAATGGAAGTGTATACTATCTCAACCAATTTAAAAACACTTTGACAATATAACCTACAGATTTATTTACCTAGCCTAATATCTAAAATTGAAACATAGCTAAATCATATAGAGAGATCCCTCTCTAAAGCTGGAAGGGCTAGATCCTAGCTTTAAAAGTGGTTGGATAAAGTTACCTTTGTGTATTTCTTCTCTTTCAACCTCTAGGAAATTTACCAAGTGTTAACAGGATCATCATCCTTCAGGTGTACGACCTCAAATTTTTAATACCCAAGAGAAATAAATACCTCGTCCTTGCCGAACTCAATATAGAATTTCCCTCTGATACTACCAGTTCTCCCATCAATACCGACTTCCCCGACAAACATCTCTTTTACATCCCCTCAGATGATCCTTGGTATGACAATCTCCTCATCTACCTTCAAACAAAGAAATTCAAAAATCACCTCTCCCAAAATCTCCAAATATCCTCTGACACCTCTCATAAACTCACTAGCGCAGTAGGTGCAAATGAGGTGGAATTGTGATCCCTACAACTATATCTAGTCCCCTTTTCCAAACTTCCAGGATCAATTACATGGGCTTTGATCGTCCGTTGTATGATCTGTCTTCAACCATGGTATCAGGATCTTGACACCTACACAGTCACATTCCCCGGGTCACCATCCATCCTCAACCCCCAGGGAGCCTTTTTCTTTCACACTACACCTAGGTACGCATGATTATATTCATAATTATTGAATAACTATTACAGGTTCTTTATCTTCATATAGTGTCCACGTCGGGTATTCAATTTTTATGTGTGCAGGTACTTGGTCATCAATGCATAAGCACTACCCCTCCAGGTATATCATCAATAATGGAATCTACTCATTCCCTTTGAATATCAATTGCATCTCCTAGTCACACCCTTTGATATTTGCCTCTAGGGTCCCCTCATCTGGCTCTGCAGTACTCACACCTCCACTACATTACAATATTGTCAACCGATAGCACTCTCTCCCACATGAGTTGTCCCAATTATAGTCCCCTCTGTCACTTTGACACTCATGCTATTTTTCACCCCCTAGGGTTGGGAGTCCCCATAATCTTTGCATTCCCAAGAATCAACTGCATGCTCCTTCTCCTCATTTTTCTAGCCTCCCCACAATGGACTCTTAGGTAATCTCATTATTATTCCCATTTGACTGCGCCCCCACAGTATCATTAACCCTCCATTTCATCCACCCTCAGTTTTCCCATATACAGATTGTCCTCCATTCATTTCCCTAATACAGAAACCCACCTATGCCCCCCCCACCCTCTACCTGGTTTCCAAACAACTTGTGCCCTCACCGGCCAAGCCATATTTCATTGGGGCACCTATTTTGATATCTGCACAGTTATCCCAACTTATTCTTTATTTATCTAGTAATTGTACAAAACCTTTGTTTCCCACATTTACATCGCTTTCTTTTGTCTCCTTTAGCGACCTTCCTTTTCTGGAAAAGAAACCCCTGTCGCCCTTGGTTGGGGCATTTTTCACCCCCTACCCTTGTTGAAATCATCCATAAACAATGAGTATCTTGTAGTCTATACACCTCTGATCTCTGTGTTTGTCCATTTGGTCACACCTCTGGCACAATTTACCCATGCCTAGTCATCCCCCTGATGCTAGATTCAGTTTCACAGTTACTACCACTCAGCCTTTACATACATCCCCAACCAAGAGAATTCTTGAGTCTCACCACTTCTTGACTTCGTCCATGTTCCTCATCAGTTCATGATCTTCTCCAGTAGATTTCATGAAGCCCTTCGCTTCTTGGATTCACGTCTCCCTTTATGTCAACATCAACGCAGTTTCCAAATGGGTGAAAATATCTTGACTCTCCATACCTTCACACTGAAGAGTCTCAGATGACATAGAGAGAACCATCATTTCTCTCTGAGGTCGTTGACCCCCACGATATTCGACTTCAACACTTGCTCATGTTGCGGTGGGTCTTACTTTGCGACTATTTGCAATTGTTCTTATATTTTCCGAAGACCTATGAAAATTGTTGGGACATCAATTCCTGTGAATCCTCGACACTTATTATATGTTTCATTGCCTCTTTTCATAGTTTTTTCACCATCATATTTGTCCTCTGTCATTATCAACACACCCCTGAGGGTGTTGCAGTCATCTACACCAACACACAGTTTCAGTTACTGTCTTATACATTTTGTAGTTACATGACACAATCATGGGGCATGCCCACCTCATTTGTTGATCCATATGGATATCGGTGTCCACCCACCTTTTCCAACTAGCTCAAAACAATTTTATGGCATTTTTGGCAATTTACTACTTTTAGCAGTTTTCACTTCCGGGGCTATTTTGAGGGCCTAAATGAAGGTTTTTCAGGATAGAGATTCTTAAATATTTCTTATGAAATGATTGAGGCCCCAAAATTAATCTCCTCTATGATACCTTTCCAATGGGATATCATACACCTGAAACGAGGATTGTATGCAAAAGTTACGACCCCGGGAAGTTAATGTACTAACTTACCCAAACGGGGCCCACATGACCTTTTGCACTTCATCTCCTAGGGTTAGGTTTTTGGATGTCTAGGTTTTTTTGGCATACTTTTTTATTGTAAAATTCCTTTAGATCCTCATTGTAATCATCTTCTTGCGAATGAGCACAACCGTCACATCTCTTCTCAGAGATAAGCCACCACCATTCCAACAAGCTTGTTTCCATTGCATTTTACAGTTTCATCTTCTTTCATTATTGAATAGAAAACCAATTTTATTGTATCTCTATTATTTTGTGTTAAGAATCTATTAATAATCTGTATTCATTTTTTTATTCTCATAAAATCTGGATCAATGGTATTGGAGCAGTCTGCTCCTTGTCGTCTTAATGCATGTCCCCAACGAGGTCAAAGTACAAAGAGTTGGGTCTTGAGCTTATTTCTCTTGAGGACAAAAGCTATCGCACACCCAAATGACCTCTCATGGAAGGAGAAAATAAATATGATGGGATAGGAGATCCTTTCAAACTTTTGATTGAGGAATCCCTCATGCAACAGAGGAACGAGATGATGGATAGTTTCACGCAAATCCTTTGGTGGCTACCAACAAGCGACACATATTCTTTGAGAAGAGACACCACCCCCTTCAAGGTACAAATAAACTTTGATATTCCTATATTTGAAGGTCAGATAGACGCAGATGTTGTATACAAGTGGTTGAATCTGCTATAAGGGTATTTTTCTGTCCATAACTTCTTGAATAGAGAAACGATTACTTTTGCGCTCCTCAAAGCCATCCTTCATGTCAAAGATTGGTCGAAAATGTTCTGTGAGCAAAAGGAAAGAGAGGAATCCTCATTATTTACAGTCACAACCACCTGGTATTCCTTCAGGGATGCTATTAAGGAACAATACTATCCTATCGAAATTTATGACTACTTATATACCAAATGGACCACACTACAGCAAGAAAGAGACCAAGCAGTGCCAGATTTCACAAATATCTTCCATACCTTGTGCACCAAGTTAGGTATCAAAGATTCAGAGAGACATATGGTGCTTAAGTATTGCGGTTCTTTGCATAGATACATCCAGACTGAAATGGAATTTCTAGACATCTCATCCTTGGGCGCGGCCTACCGATATGCCATCAAAATCAAGCAGAAGCTCAAAGAAAAGACCCGAGAATTTGGGCATGGGAACCCCTCACAACAAAAGACAAGAAAGGGAGGCCCCAAACCATAGAGCAAAGGAAAGAGAAAATATGGACAGTGTCAGGAAAACCATTCCAAGACAAAATAAAATAAGGACATTGGAAAGACAAAGAAAGATATCGGGAAGTGGTGCGACTTCCATAAGATCCCTTGGCATAACACTGCTGATTATCACTCAAAGAAGTCACTGGTGGACAAAGTGAAAGCCTGTAAATCATATGCAAAGTCTAACTCTGAGATAGAACCAGAAAGGGAAGATAGATCATTGATGTGGAACCCAGTGCCACCATTGCTACCACCAAGCTCTAGCATGGTGAACCAGACAAGCCAGAAGAAGGAGAGCACCTCTTCCATTCACAAATGTGGGTAAAAGGAACCTCATTGAACTTCATCGTTGATAGAAATATCTAGAAGAACCTCATCTATGAAGAGGTCATCAAGAGGCTAGCCCTACCCACAATGCCTCACCCACAACCCTATACCATTGGATGGCTCCGCCAAGGAAGCAATCTCTGCGTTAGCCAATAGTGTCGGCTGTCATACAACATCAAGCCCTTCAAAGATAAGGTATTGTGTGATGTTTCTCGTCTTGAAGTTTGTGATGTTCTTTTGGGACAACCTTATTTATGGAAACGTCATGTTGTATATGATTCTAGGCCTCATAGTGTTATTATTACTTTGAACAGGAAATTTTACAGGATACCTGAGGCAGTCCCACCTAGTGTTATTTCCTTGATCTCTACTAAGCAATGTAGGAAGGTCATCTCTCAGAAAGGATATTTTGTCTTCTTCATGATTCACTCTCAGAATAAGCGAAAGATCACAGCCACATCCAGGGTCTCAGTGATCGACCTCTCCACACAGCAGAAGCAAGTAGATAAGGTCATGGAAGAATACTCAGATATCTTCTCCTCACCTATCGAGGTACCTCTACACTGCTAGGTCAAGCACCCCATCGATCTAACCCCTGGTGCACCGCTACCCAATGGGCTAGTCTATCATCGCTCTCTGTTAGAGAATGAGGAGATCAAGTGACAATTCCAAGAACTTCTCCACAAGGGGCACATCCATTCGACCTCATCACCTTGTGGGAGCCCAATCATGCTGGTATAGAAGAAACATGGAACCTGGTGACTCTGCATTGATTACTAGGCTATGAATAAAATCATAGTCAGAAACTAGTACCTGATTCCTCGAATAGACGACCTCCTTGATCGACTCATGGGGGATAAATACTTCAGTAAGATTGATCTAAATTCTGGCTACCATGAGGTCCCAATAGAACAGATAGATGTATGGAATACCACCTTCAAGTCAAAGGAAGGACTTTTTGAATGGTTGGTCCTGCCCTTTGGTTTGAAAAATGCTCCAGCCACTTTTATGAGGATGATGGACAATATCTTGTGACCATTCACCAATAATTTTGTAGTGGTGTATCTGGATGACATTCTCATTTACAACAAGACTTGGGTCGAACACTTGCATCATATTCAACAGTTTTTTCACACCTTGCGGTAGCATAATCTATATGCCAACTTGGAAAAATGATCCTTCGGCATGGACAGGGTCCATTTCCTGGGCCACATAATTGATAAGCATGGTGTACATGTGGATCTAGCCAAGATCCAAGTCATCCATGACTGGCCAGCCCCAACCACACTCACTGAGATTTGAAGCTTCTTGGGCCTTGCCAATTTCTACTGCAAGTTTGTGTTTGGATTCTCCCATATTGCATGGTCCCTCAGCCCAATCACCAGGGGTGGTGGTAAGGAAAAATTTGCGTCGGGCTAGTCCCAACAATAAGCATTCGATGATTTGAAGAAGTGCTTGTGTTCATTACCAGTACTTTCGCTACCAGACCTGAAACATCCCTTTGATATCAAGACAGATGCTTCAGACTATGTTGTGGGTGTTGTTCTCACTCAACACAGCCACCCCATGGCCTATCATAGTGAAACACTATCTGATGTTGTTCGTAAGTACCCTACTTACGACAAAGAAATGTAATCCATTGTGAAAGTTGGCGCTAGTGGAGACATTACATTCTTGGGAAGGAGATAGTCATCCACACTGATCATAAGCCATTGCAGTTTATGCAGACACAAGGAAAATTGTAGAATGACCTCCATCAAAAGTTGTCTACATACTTGCTGCAATTCCACCTCAACATCAAGTATAAAATAGGAATCACCAATCGTGTCATTTATTTCCTCAGCAGACCACCAATCATGACACTCACCACAGTGCTAGACTCTTATGGCCATGAAACCTCTGGATGGCCCCAACTCTATGAGACAGACCCAGACTTTGCTACCACCTACCAAATGTTGGGTGCAAACATAGTTGTCGATAATTTCTATCTTTAGGATGAGTTGCTGTGTCGTCTGGGCCATATATGTGTTCCATCAAGTGAGGGAGAAAAGCTAATCTAGGAAGCCAACTATAGTCGGGTGGTAGGACACTTTGGCATTGAAAAGATAGTGGTAATGCTACAAAAAAAATTCTACTAGCCAAAATTCCGACAGGAGGTCAGGAAGTATATCAGGTCATGCACTTCTTGCACTATTGCGAAACCAACCACTAAGAAACAGGGCATGTACACCTCTCTTCCTATTCCTAACAGACCATGGTAATCCATCTTAATGGACTACATGTTGGGCCTCCTGTCCACCAAGCTGGGAAATGACTGTCTTTTTATGGTTGTTGACCTCTTTTCTAAGATGACAATTCTGGTTGCCTCCAAGAAGAGCATCACAATAGAGGCCACTACCAAACTCTTCTTTGAACATGTCTAGGTACATTTTGGACTCCCACAAACCATTGTCTTAGATAGGGATAGTCGATTTCTCAGCACATTCTGGTCAAGCCTCTGACCACTGTTGGACACCAAGCTAAATAAATCCACGGCCTTCCACCCCCAGACAGATGGCCAAAATGAGGTCGTAAATCAAATGGTTGTGCATATCCTTCGCATGTATAATTCAAAGAACCCTCGCACATGGGATGAGAGCCTTCCCTATGTTCAACATAGATACAACTGAGCCCTGCATATCTCAACTGGCCATAGAACCTTTCAGGTGGGGTTGGGATTCCAACCATTGGGTCCCATAGATGTTGCACTTCCCCTTGCGGTCAACTCAACCGACTCATCTCATGTTCCAACTCAAGCTAACAAAGACACCTGGTTCATTGAGCAGATCCAACACATCCACCAATAGGTTCAAGATATCCTACAAAAGTCCAATGACAAGTACAAACAATGCCATGATCAACATCGGGTGCCACATAAGTTTCAGGTGGGAGAGAAAGTTTGGTTTCACTTGATGAAAGAATGCCTTACAAGACCCCATCGAAAGATTCTCCCATGCCATTATGGGTCATACACCATCACCAAGGTCATGGGGGATAATGAATCTCCTTGATGATATCTTTCTAACGGTCTATCATACACCTAAAACGGAGATCGTATGAAAAAGTTACGACCTTGAGAAGTTAATGTACTAACTTACCCAAATGGGGCCCACATCACGTTTTGTGCTTCATCTCCTAGGGTTAGGTTTTTGGGTGTCTAGGGTTTTTTTGGCATTCATGTTTATTTTAAAATGCCTTCAGAGCCTCAGTGTAATAATCTTCTTGCGAATGAGCGCAACCATCACATCTCTTCTCAGAGATAAGCTGTCACCATTCCAACAAGCTTGTTTCTGCTGCATTTTACAGATTCAACTTATTTCATTATTGAATAGAAAACCAGTTTTACTGTATCTCTGTTATTTTGTGTTAAGAATCTATTAATAATATGTATTCATTTCCTTCTTCTCATAAAATTTGGATTATTTGTGCACAGTTTTATTTTTCCACACCTTGTGAAAGGTTTGGGTCCTATAGGTTCCCCTCTCCTTCCAATGGGTCGCTCTTGCAACTCCCCTCAACACTCTTTCTTACAAAGGTACTCTCAATAGAAGAAACATTGATTCATTTCAGCTATCCATATTCTCTTGACCTCATACATCAGGGGGCATATGTTATCACTAAAATATCGTCCACAAATGGTTATAGGAATCCAGCATCTCCAAACACCTATTAGTTCATCCATCGCCCAAACAATGCATCTCCAAAGGGAAAAAAACTATACAACCAGTTATAAAATCAGCATGCACTAAGAATACAAAGGGAGCACACACACATGCACGAGTCAAAAATGCCAGAAAAGCGCACATGCACCCAATGCGCGACTGTGAATGCAAAAAACCATGCACACCTCCGAACAATTCATTTATGATTTTGGTCAGCCTTCCACCCACTTCTGGTTCATCTCCCAAGTCGATTTTACACCCAAATCTGAGCTGAATCTGAGTGGGTGTTGGTCAAAGACCTAAGGGTGCCCTAAAGAGCCCCTTGTTCACACTAAAGACTGGTTGAATAATGCCTCAAAGATTTTCTATAAGAAGAGGTCATGGGTGCACTATATTTTCAAGAATCTATTTGTATTGTTATTCTGGCTATATTGTCCTATAAGGAATCTCTTTCCTCATTGAATCATACAAGTATCATCTCATTAATCTATTCATATCACCTCTTGAGTGAATGAGATTTGGATTTCTTCGCCATTTCCTTCTAGTTTGTTATTTGTAAGAAGAGCTCAATTATTGGGGGTTCAAGAACCCTCCCTTGGAGGAAGAGGGGACCCATAAGTCTCCCTTTATCTTTGGTGTTTTCCCACTAATACAATCTATCCATTGGCGGCATGCATGTTGTTTATTTTTTATTCTAATGTCCTTATGCACTCTAGTTTAATTTATTTTATATCTTATTAGTTTAGTTGTTTGTTTATTTCTTATGCTTGATGTTTCTAACTATTGCATTCATCTCTGTCCTATCTAGCTAACCCAACTGGACTTGTAAGTGTCCTTCTTTTTCTCATTTAGGTGACGAAAAGGATACACCACACCTCACTCTTGTTAAATACCATACTCTGCAAGTATCCATTGATCCTGGAATATCGTGTCATGAGTTCCTTTTTTAGTCCATACTAGGATTTATTAAGACTACACAGATGAGACTCCCTCCAATGTACCTCAAATCCCTAAGGTTTCTCTCTGTATACCTCTTCCTCAATGATCCCAATGAGTAAATTGTTAGAGATATTTCTTGTAAGGGGTTTGGAATGCAGAAGAGCGGGTCAAAAACCCACTTGTCCTAAGTTCGGGTGCTAATGCGCCCATGATTAATCGAAAAGAAAGTCTGGACAGCTAGTATCATGGCGCAGGTGCGATTCCGGACCCCCCCGCCTTTCTACCTTTAAGCCGGGGGGGGGTGTCCAGAATCTGGGGCACACCTCTTCGACGACCCAGATCAGTGCGCCTGGATCAACGACGATGAAGGCAATTTCGGAACCCCCTTGCCTTTCTACCTTTAAGCGGAGGGGGGGGGTTCCAGAATCGGACTTGCAACTCTCCAACGGCTGAGATCTTAACGCCTGGATCGACGATGCTCGCACGACCCCCATCATCCACAACTGCTCTGTGTTTAAGCGCGCGTGGGCCCTTCTCCCATCATATCACCTTCCAACCACCGTTCTCCTGCCGCCATGTGTCGTCCATCTATCTCTCCTTTATGGTCCGCGTGGCCTTCCTCCCTTCTTACCATCCACACACCATCTGCCACGTGTCTCCTTACCTCCACGTCAGCCTCCCCCTAAAAGGTATCCATCCCACTTATTCTTCCACCTCCTTCCCTTATCACATTTTTGCCATGTGTCCCCTTTGCAATCCCTCTCTCTCCCCACCGTCGTGGCCCCATCACTTCGTTCCCGTGCCCCACCTTCCGTGATGTTATCCCTGCATATCCTTTGAGCCGGTCGGTTATTCCAGGTGGCTGCATGGGAGGTCCTCCACGTCCAGAAGGTGTCGAGTTGGCCGGGCCATCCTCAATCCTGATGCTGCAGTTATTGAAGCGGTTGGTGGTGGTTAGACATCGCCTCCGCCTTAATGGGAAAGCACGGCCATGAATTTAAGGCACGTCGATTCGCCATTGGAACTGTCAAAGAATTAAGATTGCGTCTGACATAAGTTGCACGATCTTTCAGATGTTGACTGTCAGAAGCCATGTAGATGCAAAGCTTTCAATGCAGTGTCTTGATTTCGCTGTTGTTGTTGTTTTGAGTATATGAAGGCGTTTTCTCCATTTTGGTATCTATCGATGGTTGAGCTGAGCTCCCGGTTGTAAATCTTTAATGAAGCACTGATACTCTGGTTATGTATGCACTTTTGAGACTTCTTGCCTGATGAATGCCAGTTTCTTTTACGTCTCTGTTACACTGTGTTAGAAACGCTCAGAATTGGAGGATCCAGTCGAGTTATAGCTATTATAGGATGATGTTGGTAGGATCATTGTAGCAGTTATAATGTTTCTAACCAGCTCCTGTTATTTTCTCAGCACTGAGTGACTTGGAATTGGAGGATCCAGTCGAGTCCTCCTCAGTTTCTTGAGACCCTGAGCCAAGCGGATCTTTCCTTCAGTGTCTTTCTTCTGTGAATAGCCATAAGCCTGTTTCCCAAAGCTGTTTGTTCATTTTTCTCACTAAGTCTTCCACCTACTCGCCCTTTTATCAACTTACTGGTTGAAGTTGGATCAAGACCTCCTTTGTCACCATATGTACTAGACTCAGTCCCCGAGTTAGAGTGATATCTCATTGAGATTTCATCCATTAGATCACCCCTTTAAAACAAATCGTGACATTAACTGATGGGCATCGGGCTCTACTCCTGCAAGCAATCCAGGAGTGACTTCTGATAGCCAACATTTCTGGTGCCGTTGCTGGGGACGATGTTGAATATATTCCCTGGGATTGAACGACAAAGATAAATTGATTCTGAAGGTGCATCAGATATCAGAACTTGAAGATTGCTACTGTGCACCTGGCGACTCCATTGTGACGACTCCGTTGAGGAGAACTTGCACTATCAACTGTGGCTTCGAGAGGCAGACATACGAGGTCTAACCCACACTTGCCTTTAGCTACACCAGAAGTTGATGTGGAAGAAACGGGCAGGAAGGGAAAGAGATCTGTAAAAGAAGCTTCCGTCACTGAAACAGGTATTTCTCCACCTCCTACTGTAAAAACTCCACTTTCTTCCTTTCAGCTTCTTAGTCAACCTCCCTCTAAGGTTTCCCGTTTTCTGAATTTCGGGAGTGTTCCTGCTGAGTTTTCTCCTCCTGGTCTAGTGTCAGAGGGAGAAACTCTTGTCACTCCCCCTTCCCTGAAAGTTGTGCCTTCACACCAACGTTTCTTAGAAGGTTTCACCACCCCTCCTCTTATATCTACTACTGCTCAGAGAGAAGCAGCTGCACACTCGGGTCCCTTGGCTCTTTCTCTGTTTTCTCCGTTGTATCCTCCGAGAACCTTTGTTCTGACATCTCCTGTCCATACTCCTTCTCCTCCAAGTTCTCCTCTACCTAACATCCCTATGGCTGGTGTTAATCCTCCTCCGAATAGAATGGATGCCATAGTTGTTTCAAGATATGCTCCTTTAATCCTACCACATCCTATGAACCCTCTCCCTGCTGGAGACTACTTGAAGTACATGCCCAAGTTCAGTGGGGAGGGAGACATAACTACTGAGGAGCACTTGGTTGCTTTTTACAGTTATGCAGACAACCTCAATATTGAGAATGAAGATGTCTGGATGAGAGTCTTTGTCCAGAGTTTGGATGGTGAGGTTAGAAAGTGGTTTAGGGGACTGGCCCCTGGATCTATTGCTGGAATTGAAGCCCTGGATAATGTTTTCCTAAGGCAGTGGGGGGATAGAAAAGATTATATGTATTACATGACAGAGTTTGGGTCTCTGAGGAATATGGAAGGAGAGTTTGTCTCAGACTTCTCCAAAAGATTTAACAAGATGTACAACAAGATTCCTGCAGAGATTAAACCCTCAGAGGCCTCTACTCAAATTTCCTATGCTAGCGCATTTGACCCTGATTTTTGTCTCATGTTGAGAGAAAGAAGAGCCACCTCTTTAGGTCAGATGCAAGATGCAGCTATAGAAGTGGAATCCAACATATTGGCAGCTGATAGATTGAGAAGCCAGGCTGACACAGACAGAAGAAAGGAAAAATCGGAAGCCTCAACTTCCGGCCCATCATTGCCCCACTCTCAAGTAAATGAGCTGGCCCGAGTTATGAACCTCCTTAAAGAAGAGGTGGAGAGATTAAAGGTGGAAAGGAAGAAAGCGTACAAGGGCCCTCAGAACATCGAAAATAAAGAAGGTTTTAGAAGGCCAAATAATTTCGCTCCTCCAACTATGCACAGAGAGAAGGAAAGAGACAGAGATGACCAAAGAGTTCAGGCTCCCTTCCAGAACAATTTTGTAGCTGATGAAGAAGAAGGAGAAACAGACGAGCCTAAACCTAAAATTAATAGTGTAGAAGTCACTCCCCCTTTCCCTCATCGGACACGATCAACATATGAAGAATCTCTCATGGATGGTCAGCTGAACGAATTGAGCAAGAGAGACAAAGCTAGTGGTGGTCAAGGCAGGTACAACTTGAGGTCTGACAAAAGAGCAGCAACACCTGATATTCTTGAGCCATCCAGTAGAGCAGAGAAGCCTGCCAATGAGATGCCATATGCCCACAGAGGTAAGAAGGCCCAACCTCTCTCTCCCATTGTTCATAATCATGTTCCTGAAATTAGAGAAATCCCAAAGCCTGTGTCTTCTTTCAATTTCGAACATGAGATTCAAAGGGTCAGAATTCCTGTACCACTCACTGAATTAATTAAACACGGGGAATTCAAAAAACGATTCTCTGAGCTGTTAAAGTCTGAAGCCTCATACCCTCTCACGGACTCCATAAACCTCCAAGATGAAAGGCCTGCAGTTGTCCTAGGTCCCATGGTAGAAGACAGAGATGATTCATCCCCTCCCTTCTACACATCCCTGAACATACATGATAAAGTGTTTCATAATTGCCTTATGGATTCAGGGGCCTCCCACAACCTCATGCCCAAAGCCATCATGGAAGAATTAGGTCTAGAAGTCACCCAAGCCTATCATGACCTCTATTCTTTTGACTCCAGGAGGGTCCAATGTTTGGGAGTGATTAAGGACCTAGTAGTCTCTCTGTTTCAGCTACCCATGAAGAGTATGGTCATGGATATTGTGGTAGCCGATGTCCCCCCTAAGTTTGGCATGTTGTTGTCAAGATCCTGGATAAAGAGACTAGGGGGAACCTTGCAGATGGACCTGACATATGCCACCATTCCAGTCTTTGGAGGGGAACATAGGAGACTATACAGAGAAGCCCAGCTAGCCTACATTATCAGTGATGAGGCCAACCCTACCAATCATCCCATCTATGCCTTGGACACTGAGTTAGGCTCCAGTTTACTACAGCTCACCCACACCCCTGAAGATTCCTTGCAGATCAGGAAACAACCCATTCTCAATCAGGAGACCTCCCCTCCAACTTCCTATGTTTGGAAGATGTTCTTTGATGGAGCTTCCTCCAGTATGGGTGTAGGTGCCGGAGTGATATTTATATCACCTTGTCATGAGACCATTTCTCTGTCATACAGGCTGGAATTCGAGGTCACCAATAATGTGGCAGAGTATGAAGCTCTAGTTYTGGGATTGAGAGCTGCCAAAGAAATGGGAATCAAGGAGATGGYTGTGTTTGGGGATGCAGAACTGATTGTCCAGCAGATCAAAAATGTTTATCAGACTAAGCATCCTCGGCTTAGGAATTAYAGGAAYGAGGTATGGGAKYTGGTTGATGATTCCTTCCTGGMTTTTAAMATTTCCTACATTCCARGGGAGGAAAATKCCTYRGCCGACWRTTTMRCTTTCACARCTAGTGTGCTCGAAGTTCCCACATCGCCCACTGYYRGGTMTRAYGTTGAAATAAAATACAGACCTTCTATACCARACAATGTCAAACACTGGAAGGTATTTGAAGATGATCAAGAAATTGAGAAATTTCTCCAGTCCATTGATGACTTTTCCACAATGCACATAGATGAGAATCCTGAAGAGGAAGATGACCATCACCCTGTGGAATTTGTGAATAAAATTGCTGATCACCGGATCATTCAGCTACCGAGCAATCACATTCCGAGAGGACTGATCCCATTATAAATATTGTTCGACGGGAATGATGTGGCAGTAAAGGGTAAGGTTTCAGGTGATGACGATGACACGGCTGAATGCAACATAGGCACACCTGAGGAGCCAAAGTTTGTCAAGTTGTCAAGGAGTTTGACCGAAGGGTAGAGGACAGAATATATCAAGTTACTGAAGGAGTTTGCTGATGTGTTTGCATGGACCTACAAAGATCTCAAAACATATGACACATCATTCATCGAGCACAAGATCCCACTAAAAGAGGAGGCTAATCCATTTAAGCAGAAGCTGAGACAGATAAATCCCATGTTGCTGCCTATCATGGAGAAAGAGGTAAAGAAGCTGCTGGATGCCCAGATCATTGTCCCCTTGAGATATTCTGAATGGGTGGCCAATTTGGTCCCGGTGAGAAAGAAAAGTGGAGAAATCAGACTCTGTGTCGATTTCAGGAACCTGAACAAAATTTCGAGGAAGGATAATTATCCCCTGCCCAACATGGAGCACATTTTACAGAGGGTCACTAGCGCATCCAGGATGTCCATGATTGATGGTTTTTCTGGATATAATCAGATATCAGTCATGCCTAAGGACAGAGAAAAAATAGCCTTCATCACTCCTTGGGGCACATTCATGTATGCCAAAATGCCTTTTGGACTGATGAATGCAGGAGCAACATTTCAGCGAGCTATGGACATAGCCTTCATTTGGAAAAAAGATAGGTTTGTGGTGATTTACCTAGATGACATAACAGTCTTCTCTAAGACTGACAAAGAACACCGCAACCACTTGAAGAGAGTTTTCCTGAAGTGTCGTAGGTTTGGCCTTTCCCTGAATCCCAAGAAATCATTGTTTGCTATGCAGGAGGGGAAGTTGTTAGGCCATATAGTATCAGTAGAGGGAGTAAGAATTGATCCTGACAGGGTAGAAGCAATTCAGGCCCTGTCACTTCCCAGATCTAAGAAAGAGGTCCAGGCGTTTTTGGGAAGGATAAATTTTCTGAGGAGGTTTGTTTCAAATTTCGCTGAGTTGGTAAAACACATTACAGCCATGCTCAGGAAGGGCCATGAAATAAGGTGGATTGCTGAATCCAGGGGATCTTTTGCCCAGATAAAGAAAGCATTGACTGAGGCACATGTGCTAATCAGTCTTGATTATTCTAAAGATTTCCTGATTTTCTCATTTGCTTCTGATGACTCAGTCACAACAGTCCTACTACAGAGAAACGATCAAGGGCGAGAGAAGCCCATTGCCTTCTTCAGCAAGGCATTAAGGGATGTTGAACTTATATATGAGATCATGGAAAAGCAGGCCTACGCATTGGTGAAATCTCTCAAAGCTTTCAGAATCTATGTTTTGCACTCAAAAATCATTGCATATGTCCCTTCAACTTCTGTGAAGGACATCCTTATACAGCCTGACATAGATGGGAAAAGGGGAAAATGGATAGCTAAGATCCTCGATTTTGACCTGGAAATTAATCCCACCAAGCTAATAAAGGGGCAGGGTTTGGCCAAGTTATTGGCTGAATCCAATTACAAAGCTCTGGAAATTAATTGTATCAATGAGCAAGCTGAGTCATCTAGCAGTAATTCCTAGATCACCATACCACTAGCGGCATGTCCTTGGTACAAGGACATCTTGTACTTTTTACAGGAATTAAAGCCCCCTGATGGACTGGGAAAGAGTAGGGCCAGAGCTTTAAAGCTCAAAGCAGTCAAATACTTCCTTATTGACTGAGCCTTGTATTATAGAGACCCTCTGGGGGTATTATTAAGGTGTATAGACCCGTTGCAAGCCCAGAAGGTGATGTTCGATTTTCATACCATTCTCTGCAGGGGTCATCATTTTTGGAAGACCACAGCCCACAAAATCCTCCAGGCTGGGTATTACTGGCCTACTCTGTTTACTGATGTCTGCAGGGAAGTCAGGTCTTGCATCAAATGCCAGAAATTTTCAGGTAAACAACAACTCAAATCTTTGCCATTAAAGCCTGTAGTAGTTTCAACACCCTTTCAGCAGTGGGGATTGGATTTCATCGGAGAGATTCATACTCCCTCAAGTGGCCAGCACAGATGGATCCTCACTGCAACTGATTATTTCACCAAGTGGATAGAGGCTATCCCCACCAGAAGCACCTCCCACAAAGTAATCATCATCTTCCTGGAGGACATCATAGCCAGATTTAGCTGTCCCAGCAGAATTGTCTCTGACAATGCTTCCCCATTTTGGTCTGAGCCTCTAGTCAAGTTCTATGAACAGTTCGGGATTTCATTGGTTCACTCTACTCCATACTATCATCAAGGGAACAGACTGGCATAATCCTCCAATAAAATCTCGATCAAGCTTATCAAAAAGCTACTGGAGGACAATCAGAAGGCTTGGGACTCAAAGCTCAAATTCACTCTCTGGGCCAATCGAGTGACAACCAAGAAGTACCTGGGTCTCTCACCTTTCCAATTGGTTTACGGAATAGAGGTCGTTTTTCCCACTCAGCTTGCCTTACCTGTGGAAGATTTCCTCCAGGTCCTTGAAGGGGAACCTAATCACATACTCCGGAGGATTCATCAGATGGTGGAAGTGCAACAGATCAGGGAATAGGTCATGGACAGAGCCTACCATCGTCAGCAAAATATCAAGCAGGATTTTGACAGGAAGAACAAGAAGAAGGAGTTTGAGCAGGGTGATCTAGTGCTCAAATGGGATGCACCCAGGCAGGAAAAGGGCAAACACAGTAAATTTGACGCCCTCTAGATCGGGCCTTTCAAGATCCTTGAAGTATTTTCAAACAACACTTACAGGTTGTAGGATCTGGAAGGCAAGGAAGTTTTTGGCAGCCCAGTAAATGGGCATTTCTTGAAAAAATGTTTTTTGTGAGCCACAGTTGGCTCTTTTTGTTTCGTTCTATACATATTGTTTCTGATTTTGTTTTTCGGACTAATAAATGACTCCATATCCCAACAACAAAGGCACTAAATCTGCAAAAGAGTTCTTAGAGCATCATAGGGACAACTCTATCCCCCATGGAGCCAGATGTTAGAGATATTTCTTGTAAGGGGTTTGGAATGTAGAAGAGTGGGTCAAAAACCCACTTGTCCTAAGTTCGGGTGCTAATGCGCCCATGATTAATCGAAAAGAAAGTCTGGATGTCTAGGATCGCGGTGCCCAGATCAACGGCGCAGGTGCGATTCTGGACCCCCCCTGCCTTTCTACCTTTAAGCGGGGGGGGGGGGGGGTCCGAAATCCGGGGCGCACCTCTTCGACGGCCCAGATCACCACGCCCGGATCAACGGCGATGAAGGCAATTCCGGACCCCCTTTGCCTTTCTACCTTTAAGCGGAGAGGGGGGGGTCTGGAATCAGACTCACAACTCTCCAACGACTGAGATCTTAACTCCTAGATCGACGGTGCTCGTACGACCCGCATCATCCACAGCTGCTCTATGTTTAAGTGCGCGTGGGCCCTTCTCCCATCATATCACCTTCCAACCACCGTTCTCCTACCGCCATGTGTCGTCCTTCTATCTCTCCTTTATGGTTCGCATGGCCTTCCTCCCTTCTTACCATCCACACACCATCTTCCACGCATCTCCTTCCCTCCACGTCAGCCTCCCCCTAAAAGGTATCCATCCCACTTATTCTTCCACCTCCTTCCCTTATCTCATTTTTGCCATGTGTCCCCTTTGCAATCCCTCTCTCTTTCCGTCGTCATGGCCCCATCACTTCGTTCTCGTGCCCCACCTTCCGTGTTGTTCTCCCCGCATATCCTTTGAGCCGGTCGGTTATTCCAGGTGGCTTCATGGGAGGTCCTCCACGTCCAGAAGGTGCCGAGTTGGCCAGGCCATCCTCAATCTCGATGCTGCAGTTATTGAAGCGGTTGGTGGTGGTTAGACATCGCCTCTACCTTAATGGGAAAGCACGGCCATGAATTTAAGGCACATCGATTCGTCGTTGGAACTATCAAAGAATTAAGATTGCGTCTGACATAAGTTGCATGATCTTTCAGATGTTGACTGTCAGAAGCCATGCAGAATCAAAGCTTTCAATGCAGTGTCTTGATTTTGCTGTTGTTGTTGTTTTGAGTATATGAAGGAGTTTTCACCATTTTGGTATCTATCGATGGTTGAGCTGAGCTCCTGGTTGTAAATCTTTAATGAAGCACTGATAATCTGGTTATGTATGCACTTTTGAGACTTCTTGCCTGATGAATGCCAGTTTCTTTTACGTCTCTGTTACACTGTGTTAGAAACGATCGGAATTGGAGGATCCAGTCGAGTTATATATGTTATAGGATGATGTTGGTAGGATCACTGTAGCAGTTATAATGTTTCTAACCAGCTCCTATGATTTTCTCAGCACTGAGTGATTTGGAATTGGAGGATCCAGTCAAGTCCTCCTTAGTTTATTGAGACCTTAAGCCAAGCGGATCTTTCCTTCAATGTCTTTCTTCTGCGAATAGCCGT
The DNA here is from genome assembly GCA_009831015.1 of Picea engelmannii. Taxonomy (NCBI): domain Eukaryota; kingdom Viridiplantae; phylum Streptophyta; class Pinopsida; order Pinales; family Pinaceae; genus Picea; species Picea engelmannii. Next base: position 18,345 of record WSFP011411480.1, read on the forward strand.
AAGCCTGTTGCCCAAAGCTGTTTGTTCATTTTTCTCACTAAGTCTTCCACCTACTCGCCCTTTTATCAACTTACCGACTGAAGTTGGATCAAGACCTCCTTTGTCACCATATGTACCAGACTCAGTCCCCGAGTTAGAGTGATATCTCCTTGAGCTTTCCTCCATTAGATCACCCCTTTAAAACAAATCGTAACATTAACTGATGGGCGTCGGGCTCTGCTCCTGCAAGCAATCCAAGAGTGACTTTCGACAGCCAACAGAAATCTATTTCCACATCCATCTAATGTATACTCCACTTCATAATTGAAGAAATATAAATAATATCTCAAATAGAAGCATATCTACCGAATAGAGAAAATTTCTCCTCATAGTCCACTCCCTCTTTTTGAATAACCATCTCGCCACAAACCTCACTTTTAACTTCTCGATGTTACCATCTGCAACATGATTGATCTTATATAGACACCTGGTACTCACAATTTACTTCCCCTCCAGTCTCATCACTATGTACCAAACACCATTCCTCATAATAGAGGTGTACTCCATGACCATGGAATCCTACCATACCTAATGATCTTTTGCTTCCTCAAAACTATAAGGCTCATCCTAAATGATGCTACACATACGTACCATATAGTTCAAAAAATTACTCAGAATTGTGTTCTCTCTAAACACACTCCTAGGAGCCTCACCAGCCTCCCTCAATGTTTGTAATAGCCACCAGGGTCTCCTAATACAATGTGAACGATCTAAATCCTCCTCCCCACTAAAATTCTGAACCGCTGAATACCCCTCCTCCTTCAAAGGATGTTGATCCTTGTCTTTTGTCACTGTTAATGAATCTTGAGTACTCCTAGGTGCCAAGTTCTCCTTGAAATTAACATATCTTCTCACAATTATCTTCCTTTGGGTTGGAATGAAGATCCTTTAATACTTTGAGGTCTCATTGTACCCAAAAAATATATCCTTATGTCCTAAAGGCTCCAACTTCGTTCTCTTCGCGAGAGGAACATGGATGCATACTAGACAACCAAAGATCCTCAAATGACCAATATCTAGGTTAACTCCTGAAAATACCTCCTCTTGATTATTGTCCCCCAATATCCTATGGGGAACACTATTCTTCAGATATAATTTGGTGTTACATGGATATGACCACAGAAACATAGGCAACTCCCGGTGTATTATATCCTTGGAAAAACCAATGATGGATCGATTCTTTCTCTCTGCATCACCATTATGTTGAGGGTTTTATGATATTGGAATATCCCTCTTGATCCTTACCTTCTTGAATTCATTGGAGGTGTACTCTAACCCATTATCTAACCTCAATACCTTGATATTATTACCTATCCAATTCTCTACCTGAATTCTAAACTCCTCAAAGCGAGTTAAGACCTCATCCTTTCTCTTCATAAATAATATCCAAGTTTTCCTTGAAAAATCATCAATAAAAATCACATAGTATGAAGATCCATGTAATGAGGTTACTAACATCATCCCAATAACATGTTAATGAATAATATCCAATATCTCCTTGGACCTACTCTCGCTTCTAGGAAACATATCCTTGATATTATTGCTAACTGCACACCCTCTGCACACTCCTTGTTGCTCAATTCTAAACTCTAGAATACCTATAAAAATACCCCTAAGAATCGGAAAATACCTATAGTGTATATGTCCCAACCTCTTGTGCCACAACTCACATAGGTTTTCATTGTCATGTACCAAAGCATGAACATGATTTCCTTGTAACCTATATAAAGTGCCTTCTCTAACCCCAATCACCACTAAGCTATCTAGGCTAGATTTATCTAGATGTATGAGTACCTTCCCTCTCTTAAAAGTGATGGAAAAACCCTTGTCCTCCATAGCTGCGATTGAAATTAAATTATTCTTCAACTTGGGTATGTAAAGCACATCTTGGGTGTTATCACTCTAGGGAACTCTCCTAGGTTATATCTCAGAGATGCCTGGTAACTTAACCTTTTTGTAACTATTTTATTTTATAATGGGTGTGGGTTTGGAACAAGATGAATATTTAACTCACTGGATTGTATCAAAATACTATCTAAGGATATTCAAACAATGCAAGGCCTTCAAGAGCTATTATCATATAGGTGAATCAAATGGATAAAGAGACTAATCAATTAACTAGAACATATGTCTATAAAGCAATAGATATGATGGGCTAACAGATCAACAATAAATACTTATGATCCTTTGCTTACTAATCAGATAGTGAGATGATAGTCACCAATGGACTATGTAAACATATATAAAGAACATAATTCAACTCATAAGCATATAACAGAAAGAGAAAAGAAGATCTGACAATAACAGTGAAAGAAGCTTGCAAACTGAACATATTATAGAAAGAATCTCTATCACAATAGCAGTATAGTTTAGAACTCAAAATCAAACCCTTTGTTCATCAAATGTTGTCTTTATAGACTTTACAAACAGTTTCAAGATCCTCAAAAGATGGATCTGATAACCTCTTCTCCTATCTCAAATTCGAATTTGTGAGGTGGCTGGAAAAGACAGAAATTTCTAGAAATATGCTGCTCAAATATTTACCCATATCTATCAAACCAAAACCACTATGTAAAAAATGGAAGAGGCTTTTGTATACTATTTTGTTTGGAGAAAAAACCTCTCTCAGTTATCTGATATTCATTTTCAGTTGCCTGGGATCTATATTTCAAAAACATGTGTCAAGCAGGGAAATTATGAGATCCGAACATTAGGGCTCAGAGATGAATTCGAATCTCCCAATATATGATACTGGTAGGAAACATGAAATATTTTATTGTTCTTTGATGTGTTATAAACAAAAACCTCATCTCGTTTCTCAAAAATATTCTTCAGTTTCTCAGAATCATCATTTGAAAATGATGATGCAGCGTAGTAAAAACGCAGAATGTTTGCACTTTCGGTGGCTTAGAAGCCCTTTTGGAAAGGGGCTTAACTACCAAAACCCGAGTTTTGACTTTTTTGAACGGAAAACCAAATCAAATGTTTTTCAAAATTTATTACAAACCTAAGGCTCTAAAAAATGAGCCTTGAAAAATTTAGAAATGTATTTTTCAATGACTTCCTATCACCTAAAATAAACAAATTTGACTATGTTATTTGAGGAGATAACATCTGGCTCCTTCTGGGGATGAAAGCCTCCCTGGGAGGTTTCAAGAACCTCAGCTCCAATGCATTTCTTTTTTGGCTATGGAGTCACTTGGACTGTGAAACTTATCTTCTACAAACCTGTAGCCTTTATCTAAATAGTATTCATGTCTTCGATAGCCACAACAGATCTCCCTATACCGTGGGATAATTCAAGAATGCCACCTTGAAAAACAAGTCATTCTTCTGTCATTAATATGAAACAAACTTTATCTCTTTTACCTTGCTAGCACCTCCAAAACTGGGACAACACATTGAAATAGATCCTCTTAATAATAACCTTAACTTGTAAATCATCCTTGTACCCTTTAGGATGATAAAACTTGGATCTGTGCAAAAAGAGTTCCATTCTTCCCTTCTCTGTGCTTTCGGTGACTAAAGAGATAAAATATGAACCTATAAGCCACCGAAAGATCTGCTTTCAGTAGATAATGAATAGTTAAAATGTTCGCCTAAGCCACTGAAAAGCCTGTTTCAAAAATAGTTCATGAAATTGCAAAAGTGCATTATCTCTTGGCTTCTAAAACTTCAGAAGGCATTGAATTTTTTTATCCAATTGAAAAAAACACCTTTGTGGATTATTCCAGTTGGACTGGACCCATAAACCAAATCACATGTGACATGTATTCTATTGGGTGCAAACCTTGGAGATGAGGGAATATAATAATATTGAGGTTGCAGATGCATGGAAATTTTTGCAAAGAAGACACTGAGAGGTGGTTTTGCAGATCGAAACTCTGTTATTACTTCTAAAAGACTTATTTGAATCACAATAATCCATTGGGAGTACTCGTCCCTTCCAATGGGTGATGAAATAAATGTCAACTTTTTGTTTCGGCTGGACTAGATGCATGATTAGCTAATGCAACCAAGGCAGTCTTCCGAGAAGGATTCAACAAATATACATAACAAGCAAGAGCAATCTATAGAGTGCATGGACCAAGGAAAGGTGGTGGCAAGGAGCTTCAACCAAGAGACATACCATCTTCTTTGTTACCATGGACTGAAATTATTGTGTCTAGTGGGTAGCCTAGCAACTTTGCAATTTTCTCCATAGTTTCATTTAAGTTTTTTGCATATACAACAACATGATCTCTAGTCTCATACATAAGGCCAGTGTCTGAGATATCAAATTCCAAATGGATGCAAGAACGGTTAGAAAATGGTGTATGAAGTTCTATTTTCTCTGCAAGGGTGATGAATATCATAAATGGATTGACCATTCTACTTTGCATAAGTTTCCCCATAAAGAAGAACCGAAGGATCGTGAATTTCTACCCAATATTGAGGTATTGTTGTCGTATAAGGTGTAGCATTTGAAGGTTGATCATCTTCATCTCACAATAACTAATAATCATCACCAAGGCCTAATGGAACAAGTCATTTCCCACCTTGCTCACTTAATGCTTCATCTATTGTTTGTTTTGTACCCCATACGTAAGGTTGGAAAGCCAAAGCCCTCTCTCTTTTTCCATATGTTGCTAGCATAAAAAATGCTAATTTTTCCTCAGGACTTTTCTTTTGAGTTTACAACAGCCTGAAAAGTGTTTGGTTCTTCATCATTCTGGGCAAATGCCTCTGGTATATCAACGAAACTAGTTACTTTCTTTGCTAGGGTTTCAGAGAAATATGTGCCTTAGTTCTTGGAGGCATCATTTTGATTATTAGCAGCCTGATCTTCCTGTACAACCTAGAATCAACATTTGGTTCCTTTTCTCTAGCTTATCATATTGTTTAGTAAGCCTTTGGTGAGAATCATACAACTCAATATCTCTTTCTGTCAAAGTTTGATTACTAGTCTTAACTTCTCTGTCAAGGAATCCAAGATCATATACTTGTCTTAGAATTTGATTGATTTTTGACAATTTGTTCTTGTTGCTTGATGCCTCATCATCTTGCAGCTCCTACTCTTCCTTAGGTGTAGGTGAAGGAAAATCTGCATACTCTGTCATTTGTTTTCCAGCTGAGACTGATCCTTGAAGATATGGCTCTGCTACAGTTTCCTCATGCTCTTCTACAACCTACTATAACCATTTCCAAAAATTTGTACCACCAAGCTTTAGATATCCACTTGTCAAGTCATTTCCATTTATAATGTTCCATATGGATTAGTAAGAGGTTTGGGAGGAAAAATATAGGTTGAAAAATCCTTGCATTGGATGAATAGGTGGGGGTGGCACTTGACTAAAACTAACACTGCTATTATCACTTGTTTGAGATCCACCTTGACTAAGCACCTCCAAAATCAAAACATAACCTTGATAATGATGAATTTAATTACTATCTATCATTTGGAACTATTCTCATGGCATTCATATCAAGGGAACTCAAATCTGTGCAAAAATAGTAGCATTCTTCCCTATTATGTGCTTTCGGTGGCTAGGACAGCGAAAATTCTAACCTGCAAGCCAAAATCTCTGCTTTCGGTCGCTAAGGATAGCTGTGAAAACTGAAATAGCCACCGAAAAGGAAGGATTTCAAAATTGCAGAAATGTATTTCTTTCTGCCTCACCATTGTTGGACAACATCGAGATTATATGTTTTCATATCATCAAACCTCTAATTCAATTAACACATTTATACGTAGTAAGAGAATGCCCTTTTTCTTTGATTT
>ML860887.1:14156-24509 GCA_009831015.1 Picea engelmannii
GATATTGGTAGAGAGAAATATAGGTAGAGAGAGAGATAAGGGGGGAGAGTGGTAGTGAGAGAGTGAGTTGGAGAGAGGGAGAGTGTGAGATCCCACAAAAAATAAAATATTTTTGAAATTTAAAATTTCTCGAAATTTATTTCATTTTTAGTAAATTCGAATTTGGAAAATTTTGTCCATTTATGGAAATTTTGAATTTCAAATTTGGTAATTGCAATTAATTATTTTGACTATTGGGTAGAGACTTGATTTGACCCAACTAACTATTTGACTATGACACTTTTATAGAAACAAAATATTTTATATTGATTGCAGGAGGACAAATGGAACAACCATGTTAAATTTAGCTCAACATGACTCCATGAGTGTGGAACATGTTGGAACTACCTCTTGGATGATTATTACAAGTGGTAAATTAGTGATTTGGCCACTGGCAGCCCCAGAAAATCAGGGATTTAGAAAGCTGCAAAAATTCCCAAGGGAGGGAAAAGACCTGGGAAAATGATAAATAGCATATGAGAGGAGGCAGGACACTACCAAGTATGCTAGGAAAGGAGACTTTTGATTTACTTGCTGTTATGAACACTGCTTGAGTGTGAAGCAAGGGAAATCTGCTCGAGTTGTAGGAAATTGTTGAAGAGAAGCTTTTCCAAGTTCGCCCTCATGGATTCATTGTCAGGCTAGGGGGTGAATTGGGCAAGTAGTTTGGATACCCTGTTCTACGGTTGGGACAAACATGGTTTTTCGCTTTGTTTTTCCGCAAGCTGGTTCAAATATGTAAACCTTTCCTTACTTTGTCCTTGGATGTATTATGTGTAACTGATATTATGAATCTACTTGCTCTAAATCGAAATAATTCTTTCAATGGATGATATCTATCATGGTATTAAATTTACAATCACAGTCTAAATTCTGGTGTGGTCCCTCCCGAAAATCTAGAATACTAGGAATTTTTTTTAAATACGATTTGAGTTTAAGAGAGCAGATCCATCTACAGGATAGGATTAATCTGAAGTCTAAATGCTCGGATACTATGTATTGCCTAAACAATACCAATCTGTATAGAGATAGGTTAATTTATGTAACTGAAGTATTAAACAGATCTAAATTTGAGCAACTAGATAGGTTTAATTTGAAGTTGAAATGCTAGGATATGTTGTATGCTTGAAGAAGACCAATATGTATTGATATAGGTTTATTTCTGTGACTGAAGTATTAAAAAGATCTAAATTTGAACAATCAGACATGTTTAATTTGAAGTCGAAATGCTAGGATACTTTGAATGCTTGAAGAAGACCAATCTGCATAGATATGGGTTTATTTCTGTGATTGAAGTATTAAATAGTTCTAAATTTGAGCAATCAGAGTTGAGTAAATTTTTGCCGAAAGGAAACATTTAAATGTATCACTAATTCCAAACAATCATGCATCTTAAAAGAGAATTCCTATCTTTTACATTTAAGAATTGAAGAGGAATATGAAATTGCAAGAACCTTATGGATCACCTGGGCACTCATATATTATACACATATATACGTATTGGAAAATAAAATGAAAAATGGAAGTAATCTATCTACATCAGAAAGTTAAGGAAATATGGAAAACCCCTTTTGTTTATCAGATGCTAAAAAAATCATGGGAATTGATGCCTATCAGAAGATTTTATGCTTTCCTTGTTTGATTTAAAGAGTGGTCTACCCTTTCGACAGTCAAAGTCTGTAACAAATTTAAAAATTTGTGAAAACCTTAAGAAGATCCGAAACAATTTTTGAATTGAATTTGTCACTCTGTGTTTTTTTATTGAGTTTCTAAACTCTGTTCATGTCTTCATTTTTTCGGCATTTTGGAGTTTATTGGTTCAATTTGTGTGGAGTTCTTTTGTGCTTGCAAATGCCAAAACCCGAATTGGCCCCATAGCCTGATCGAGTTTTGTGATTCGGTGATTACCGTTGTATGTTGTTCATGCATCAAGGATTACCAAACGTCGAGACCCGATATTGGCTGGGACCCATACCTTTTCGTGATTTCGCGATTCAGCATTTGACGTTGTGTAATGTTTTTGCATCAAGAGTTAGTAAACCCCAAAACCCGAAATTGTTGGGCCCACACCCTAATCGCATTTCCCAATTCATCATTTCTTATTTCATTTTGTTTGTGCGTCATGTGTTCATAAACCCCGAAATACCAAACCCCGAAACCCCAAATTGTTGGGCTCACAACCTTTTTTCATTTCGTGATTCGGCAATCCGTGTGGTCTTTTGTTTTTGTATTCGCTGTTTGTAATCACCGAAACCCAATTGACCTCCATTTGTTTTTTTTCACACACACACACACACATATGGGTAGACATTTCTGATATATAAAGGCACACATCGTAGTAGAGTAATTAACTAAGATTTCTTCCATGTTCCAGCTGAACAATCATGATTTTTTTTAGGAGATAACCCTAATTAAAAGTGACTAAGATATATATATGTATATTTAAAGTACAGAAGTGACCTTGTGAATACCAATAATTATTATAGACCATCTACAAAAGTTACACATCTTTGTATCAACTGGTGTTTAATGAAAAGTTATAGGTTGAAATGTTGGAAAATTATTGGAGTGAATCGAATTAACTTAGTTTAATTACTAGAACTAATCATGACAAGAATGATAAAATAACGAAATGTGAAACCACGACTTAATCTCCATTTTGGAGTTTCAGATACTGGGAGTTGGAGGTGTCAAGGACACTCACGACAAGAATGATAAAGTCGTGAAATGTTGAAAGGGACTATTGTGAGTCTTGAAAACCCGAAAGTAAAAGCTCCAAAATCCCGTCAACCATCCATCTCAGTGGGTTATGTGAACCTTTTGATCACTTCGGAGATTTTGTGACCATGAATTTTATAATGTTGGAGTCATGATGACTCGAAGGGAAAAACGCCGAAAACTCCGTCAGCCATTCGATTAAGAAAAGATGGGATTAGATTATGGAGTTTTGTGAACCGTTGATTAGGCCCCATTTTAGGGATTGCGACTTGCCAAAATGTCAAAATGTCGATGTGTGAAAGGCATTTTGATTAGGCTCGTGGTCACAGCTAGTGGGCATATGGAATATGTGCGAGACCCGGTACTTGAAATCCAACGGTGCAGGTGAATTTGAATATGATTGGAGGATTATGAAATATCCATACTCTGAGTTTAACCAGAAGGCATTACCTAACCCCTATCCTATATCCATATATTTTAAAGAAAAACTATAGGGGTCTGTTTATATTTAAACTTTTTGCAAAGGAATATAGACTAATACTCTACTTTTACGTAAGTTTGTTTGGTCGTTTTCATCGTGTGATTATGTGTATGGACTAATGCATGAGGCCTAGGCCATCAACCCCCAAACTCATTTTTATTGTAAACATATGGTAATGGGTTATTTGTAGGGTCTAATGAATAAGGATTTCTCCATAAAGTCCCAAAGTCATTTCGCTTGTTAAGGCTGTGCTAATGGTTATAAGTACAAATAGATCGGAAAGTAATTATAATTATAGGAATTGAAATAAACATTGAAACAAGGAATAAACACTTATCATCGATCAGAAAAATTTAATTTGAATGGTAATGACAGTCGACGACAGTAAGGACTCTTGAAAACTTTCAGACTTAAGATTTATAGCATAAATCTTACTTGCTTGAATCTCGAACTATTCAAGGATATTTATACAAACACATGTTTTTTTTTAGACAGTTTTTGAGGTATATTACATATGGTATCAGAGAAAAAGATACAACACTGGGCCTAAACAAGACCACATTAGTTGCTTAGTATTTATTTCGATTTATGTAAAACTGATAAATCTTATGGGTACAAACAGAAAGCCCTTTCTGTTTTTGTAAATTATGGCAGCTCATGAGGGTGAAAAAATCAGGATGGAAGGAAATCCATAGCAAGGACCTCCTGGAGATCCAAGAAAGAACAGTGATGGAAGCTCACCCATGGAGGTGTTGGAAACAATGAGGAATATTATTGTTGAACTGTAGGTTTTCAAGGCTGACAATGAAAAATTGAAGAAAACACAGCAGAAACAACAAGAGATAAATGAAGTCTTGCTGCGTATCATAGTAACCAAGAAAATCTCAAACGACAATAACCATGATGAAGAACTCAACAAAAGGTCCTCCAAGAATTTTGGACTGGAAAAAGAAAAAGGAGACAGTTCGTCTGAAGGGACACCTTCAGCTGAAGACAAAACTATACCAGATAGAAAAAGAAAACAAGTAGACCACCTTGAAGGAGAATTTAAAAAGATTAAACCAACTACCATTGATGGAGAATCTAGGATAGGAGAAGAAGTTGAGGCATCGTTGTTGGACATCAAAAAATACTTCCATATCTACAACTATTCAAGCAGCATGAAGGTCAGAATGGCCATCTACAATCTGAAGGGGAAGGCCAACATTTGGTGGAAGGACTTGAAATTGGCCAAGGGCCTAAAGGAGAAACAGTTGGAATGGTATGAATTTAAGAAGTTTTTTAAGAAATAATACCTTTCTGAAAGCTATTATGAAAGGAAGACGAAATAATTTTATGAGTTACGACTTAGACATATGACGATGGAGGACCTTATAAATAAATTTCTGGAACTACTAAGGTTCGTACCATACACCCGAGAGGATAAGTTAAAAATCCAGCAATTCTTAAGTTGTTTACCATAGTCCTACAGGCACAGATTTCAGTTTGACAACCCCAAATCCTTGAGTGAGGTATTCAGGAAAGCACGAATGTGTTATGACTAGTATAAACAATGGGTAGAGTTTCCTAAGGCCTGGAAGGATAAGAAGCAAGATCGAATGAGCCAGCAGAAGAAGGGATACTAGCTAGCTCCTTATCGAAATGCAACAAAAAGTTTCCCAAGGAAGGATTTTCACTCCAATCATCTGAATACACAAGGTAGTGGTAAACTGGTAAACCTGGGGATGAAGAAGTTTGGGGACAACTCTTGCGAGCCATTAAAGTGTTGGGAGTGTGGAGAGCCTCATCTAAGGAGGAACTGTCCATGTTTAACTTCAACAAACAAAATTGTTGTTCATAATTTGTAGGAAGCCTCGACAATGGGAGACATAGGCAAAAGCTTGCATCGGATAAATGCAGCCATAGATAATTGACAAGCTTACCACTATTCCTCGGTGGTAGAAATCGAAGATAAAATCAATGACACTCAAATTTCTATTTTAATTGACCCTGGAGCTACGTTAAGTTATATTACTCCTAATATAGTAGAGTCAAACAAACTTAAGAAATTGAAGCACGCAAAATCATGGCTGGTACAACTAGCAATAGGTACTAAAAGGAAAGTAGTTGACTTTATTTGTGATTTTGAGTTCAACTTAGGTGGTCAAAAGATAAGGACCAATATGAACATCTTACCACAAGGATCTTATGATATGAATATCGATATGGATTGGTTGGAACAACACAAAGCAGTACTAGACTGTTATAAAAAGATACTTAGTTATAAACATGATTCTGACACTGTTAGAACAACCCAAGGCATACCAAAACTAGTATCAGTCAGACAAGTTTCAGCGATGCAACTCAAGAAATGTATTAGAAAGGGATATCAAGTTTATGCCATCCAAGTGACGAATCTATTAGAAAAAGAAGATAAGCCAAAATTAGAAGAGTTTGTTGTCCTACGTGAATTCAGAGACATGTTTGTGGATGAGATACCAGAATTACCTCCTAGAAGGGAAATAGACTTCTCCATAGACCTATTACCTAGTTCAGTCCCTATATCAAAAGAACCTTACCGAATGAGTCTACTAGAATTGACAGAATTAAAAATCCAATTACAGGAATTGTTGGACAAAGAGTATATCAAACTAAGCGTTTCACCATGGGGGGCACCAGTCCTCTTTGTGAAAAATAAATATGGTACTCTAACACTATGTATCTATTATAGACAACTCAACAAAATGACCATTAAGAACAAATACCCCTTACCATGGATAAATGATCTGTTCAATCAAGTTGGTGGGGCCAAGATCTTTTCAAAATTTGATTTACGATCCGGTTATCATCAAGTTAGGATAAGGAACATGGACATAAACAAAACAACTTTCTGAACAAGATATGGATGCTACAAGTTTGTAGTCATACCTTTCAGACTCACTAATGCACCAGCCACATTTATGTGCTTAATGAACAACATTTTCATTCAGTACTTAGACAAGTTCGTAGTAGTATTTATCGACGATATTCTGTTCTATTCTAAAACAGAGGAGGAACATGAAGAGCACTTAAGAATAGTTCTGCAAGCATTAAGGAAACACAAACTATATGAAAAATTCGACAAATGTGACTTTTATCAAAAATAAATACAATATTTAGGACATGTCATTTCCTCAGAAGGTATTGCCATAGAGCCAGAAAAGATAAAATCCATTATGGAATGGCAAGTACCTAAGGATGTGGTAGATATCTAGTCATTCATGGGAATCACTAGATATTATCACAGATTTATAAAATGGTTTTCCAAGATAGCCTACCCTATCACGTCACTACAAAATAAAAGAACCAAGTTTAGCTAGTCGCAAAAGTGTCAAGACAACTTTAACAAGTTGAAAGAATTATTGACATCGACACCCATTTTGAAGGTAGAAGTCCCATATAAAGTCTTCACGGTTTGTGTTGATGCAAGTAAAGAGGGACTAGGTGGTATCCTAACTCAGGAAGGGCACATGATTTGTCATGAGTCTCGAAAATTAAAAGAACATGAGCCAAATTATGTCACTTATGAACTAGAATTGGCAGCAGTAATACATGCCTTAAAAATGTGGTGACACTATATAATGGGAAAAAAATTCCTACTATTGACAGATAATAGCGGGGTGAAATATATTTTTAACCAACCAGATCTTAATGCAAGACAAGCAAGGTGGATATCCTTTTTGATCAAATTTGACTTCGAGGTCAGACATATCAAGGGTAAGGAAAATAAAGTAGTTGACGCTTTAAGTAGAAGAGTCCATGGGTTATTTGAGATAAACATCAGCAGGGAAGAAAGTGATCTGGAACAAAGAATAAGGATGGTAAGTATTAACGTCGTAAATTAAACTAAGATAATGACAGAATTACAAAACAGTACTACCAACTCTAAAAAACCATATCTAAGCATCGAGAATAAAGGACTATTACGACCTAAAAATAGACTTTACATACCAGATTCAGCAGAATTGAAATCAACAATTTTGGACAAAGTGCATAAGAAACTGTATTCTGGCCATCCAGGTTAGCAGAAAACAATAACAACACTTAGAAAACTATTTTTCTGGCCTAGAATGAAGGGAGAAATAGCAGAATACTTGGCTAGGTGCCAAGATTGTCAGTACGTTAAGGTCGAGCACCAGCATCCAACCGGCCTATGATATTCATTACCAGTACCAAAATGGAAATGGGAGACTATATCACTGGACTTTATAACATGTTTTCCTAAAGCTCCAAAATAGAGTGATTCTATCATGGTTGTAATCGATAAACGCAATAAGTTTGCACACTTTATTCCTATAAAGTCTACTTTTAAAGCTATAAACATTGCTGAAATATTCATGAAAGAAATTTTTAGACTGCATGCTATTCCTAAAATGGTGATTTCAGATAGAGACGTAAAATTTACATCTGCTTTTTGGAAGGAATTGTTTGCAGGGCTAAACACTAACTTGAATTTCAGTACAAGCTATCATCCACAAATAGATGGACAGACTGAAAGGATAAACCAAATCATAGAGGATATGCTTCGCATGTATGTAAGAGAAAAACCAAGCAAGTGGGAAGACTACCTACACTTGGTAGAATTTACATATAACAATGGGTACCAAACTTCAGCTAAGTTGAGCCCTTTCGAAATACTGTATGGAAGAAAGTGTACGACTCCAATTAGCTAGGATGACCCAGCTGATAGACTCATGATTGGACCAGAGATGCTCTAAGAAATGGAGAACATGGTAAGAAAGGTACAACAAAACTTGAAAGAAGCACAGGATAGACAGAAGAGCTATGCAGATCAGAAAAGAAGACACTTGGAATTTCAAGTAGGAGACCATGTTTATTTGAAGGTCAAAGACCGAAAGAGCTCATTGAAGTTAGGGAATTGTGCCAAGCTGGTACCCAGGTTTTGTGGGCCCTTCGAGATACTCGCTCAAATTGGACCCATAGCATATTGATTGGAACTTGGTGCAGGTGGAGCCCGAAGGTGAGTTCTAGGTGGAACCCCTGCGCATTCTGGACCAGAGAGAAATAACACTTCGGAATAGAGCCATCGCTCAGGTAAAGGTGCAATGGAGGCACTTTAGTCCTGAGGAGGCCACTTGGGAGTTGGAGGGAGATTTGCAGAAATCTCATCCAATCATGTTCGAGGAAAGGAACGAACACTGAGGATAATGTTTTACTGAAGGGGGAAATCATGTGACATCCCCCAAAAGATAAAATATTTTTGAAATTTAAAATTGCTGGAAATTTATTCCGTTTTTAGTAAATTCGAATTTGGAACATTTTTGCCATTTATGGCAATTTCGAATTTCAAATTTGGTAATTGTAATTAATTATTTTGACTTTTGGGTAGAGACCTTATTTGACCCAACTAACTATTTGACTATGACACTTGTATATTAACATAATATTTTATATTGATTGCAGGAGGACAAATGGAACAACCATATTAAATTTAGCTGACCTTGACTCCATGAGTGGGGAACATGTTGGAACTACCTCTGCGTTGATTATTACAAGTGGAAATTCATTGATTTGGCCATTGGCAGCCCTTAAAAATCAGGGATTTAGAAAGCTGCAAAAATTCCCAAGGGAGGGAAAAGACCCGGGAAAATGATAAATAGCATATGAGAGGAGGCAGGATGCTGCCAAGTATCCTGAGAAAGGAATATTTTGATTTACTTGCTGTTATGAGCACTGCTTGAGTGTGAGGCAAGGGAAAATTTTTGGAGGTGTAGGACATTTCTGAAGAGAATCTTTTCCAAGTTCTCCCTCATGGATTCACAGCCAGGCTAGGGGGTGAATCGAGCAAGTAGTTTGGCTTCCCTGTTCTATGATTGGGAGGAACATCGTTGTTCCCTTTGTTTTTCTCCAAGCTGGTTCATATATGTAAACGTTTCTGTAAGATGGTTCTACATGTACTTGTTCTAAATCTAAATAATTCTTTCAATGGATGATATCTATCGTGGTATTAAATTTACAACCACAGTCTAAATTTTGGAGTGGTCCCTCCCGAAAATCTAGAATACTAGGCAAATTTATTTAAATACGATTTGAGTTTAAGAGAGAAGATCCATCTACAGGATAGTTTTAATCTAAAGTCGAAATGCTAGGATACTTTGCATTTCTTAAAGAAGACCAATCTGTATAGATATAGGTTCATTTATGGGACTGAAGTATTAAACAGATCTAAATTTGAGCAATTAGATAGGTTTAATTTGAAGTCGAAATGTTAGGATACACTGTATGCTTCAAGAAGACCAATATGTATAGATATAGGTTTATTTCTATGACTGAAGTATTAAACAGATCTAAATTTGATCAATCAGATAGGTTTAATTTGAAGTCGAAATGCTAGGATACTCTGAATAGTTGAAGAAGACCAATCTGCATAGATATGGGTTTATTTCTGTGACTGAAGTATGAAATAGATCTAAATTTGAGCAATCAGAGTTGAGTAAATTTGTGTCTAAAGGAAACATTTAAATGTATCTCTAATTCCAAACAATCATGCATCTTAAAAGAGACTTCCCGTCTTTTACATTTAAGAATTGAAGAGGAATACAAAATAGAAAGAACCTTATGGATCACCTGGGCACTCATATATTATACACATATATACGTACTGGAAAATAAAACACAAACTGGAAGTAACCTATCTAGATCAGAAAGTTAATGAAATATAGAAAACCCCTTTTGTTTATTAAAACAATCATGGGAATTGACGCCTATAAAAAGATTTTATGCTTATCTTGTTTTATTTAAAGAGAAGTCTACCCTTTCCACAGTCAAAGTCTGTAATGAATTTAGAAATTTGCGAAAACCTTAAGAAGATCTGGAAAAAAAATTGAATTGAATTTTTCACTCTCTGTTTTTTTACTGAGTTTGTAAACTCTGTTCATGTCTTCATTTTTTTGGCATTTCAGAGTTAATTGGTTCAAGTTCCATGGAGTTATTTTGTCCTTGCAAACGTTGAAACCTGAAGTGGCCCCACAACCTGATCGAATTTAGTGATTTGGCGATTATCGTTGTATGTTGTTCATGCATCAAGCATTACCAAATGCCGAAACCTGATATTGGCTGGGCCCCATACCTTTTCA
>ML860888.1:0-10250 GCA_009831015.1 Picea engelmannii
ACAAAGAACACTACCATTAGCCATTGATAAGGTCATAAGGTAAAGTATAATTAATTCATGCATTTTTGTGGTTTATTGAGCTAGGAGATTAAATGTTTCATGTACTAATGCTTCAATTTTCCATGTATAACCTTTGACCTCTATATAATTCCATCCTTTCTATACCATCTTAGCTATCTGGTACTTATGCGCCAGATTGTCACTGTCTGAATCCAGTACCAAGCGCACCTTCTATTCAGATCCGGTACTGAATCTCACCTGTCGTGATCTGGTACCAATGGCCGTAGATTGTCGTGATCCGGTACCAACCATTTGTGCACTGTTTGGATCTGGTACCATCTACCTATCACGATCCGGTACCAATACAGGAAGCCGAATGTACCAAGTTTAGCTCCAGATCGTGCCCAAGACAATTGTTGGATGTTTATTGAATCATAAATGTTTTAGCAAGGCTATGTTAGGATAGTTTGTTATTGCTTCATCCTCATTCACTTCGTGTCATGAGGATGAAGCTTAAAATATGTAACCAAATAATTAAATTTGACAATTGACTGATTTGCAAAAGATTTCACCTCCTTGTGTTTCACGACTAAGACTATTTAAATAGTCATGGCAAGGATGGTGGAGGAGTGGAGAGTTATCATAACACAGCATGTGAAGCAGTGTTACATATTGTTGAACATATTATGGGTGAAGATTAATAGAAGGACATCATTTATCTCCATGTCTTGATCGTCTATGATTGAATGTGAGTTGATTTGTTAACATAGTTTGATTCTATGTTTTGAAGTTTGAGTAAGAGTAATGTGTGGGTTGAAAGCAAGCTTACTGTAGACTCCAGTGGCTGACCTGTTGAAGCGGCAAGGGCCCACCACCCAAAAAAGGTCAACATCTTCGTAGATTAGTATTATCATTTGATTTCAATAGTGTAAATGTTAGATTAGCTTAAGCTTTAATTCTTTCAAATGATAGCAGTATAGTTTAGACTAGGATTTTGATTATATGATTTCTTAGAGATCTTTACTCACTTTGTTTTGCATATGCTCTGTTTTTGTTTTTTTTATGAATTTGATTTTGTTTCATGGACATGAATGTTGGCAGCAGTAGTTAGACATATTTGAAGGAGAACTAGTGAAGTTCACAACAACACATTGTGAACCACAACATACTCAATATATTGACTATTGAACTACCCATGCTATGTCTTTATGATTGATGTGTGATTTCCCTTTCAGAAGTGCGATTGCATAGTTAGTTTCCTGGGTCAGATAACAGAGTTGATCTGTCAAAAGAACTCCATCTCATACTTTCATGTGCCATAATGGAGTAGATAGTCTCTTTGTGAAAGACAACCAAAGTGTGTTTCAGTTTGCTAGTTTTCTTTGTTTCCAGCATACATAATCTAGAATAGTTCTATACTCATGACATTATAATTACCTTTCTTACTGGTGTCTTGTAACTCTATTGATTACGAATTCTGGATTAATAATTAATGAGTGCATTATACTAAACATATAAGAAACACAACAACTTCTCAATTCCTTTTCCTTTATCTCTCTTTTTCTTCAGAATATAAACCTTTGGTAGGACTTGTGCTTCAACAGCCTCCTTGAGGGCTGATGATCTTGTGAAAGGTTTCCTGACCTTTGTTCTAGTTACATAGGGAGATGAAGAGAAATGAAATTTCCTTCCTTTCTTGGTTGTGGATTTAGTAGAAGAAGGCACCTCTTCTAATTCTGGTGTAGGAGGAGATGAAAAGTCTCTTTGTGAAGAATGATAAGCCTCCCTCTCTGCTTCTTCAACTTCCTTAACAACCTCTTTGTCTTGACTAATGGATTTAATCTTTATTTTCTTTCTTGTTCCTGTTGGATCATCACTCGTAGATGGAAAAGGACTTTGCATCTCTGACTGAGGAGTTGAAGATGTGTCCAATTTCATGTGAGCAGAAACAATGAATTTCGCCCAAGGAATGTTCCTCTTCTTCAATTCTTCCATTACCAAAATTCTGATCAATCCAGAATGAAAGACATTAGTATCCACAGCCTTGGATTTGTCTTGGACTCTGTAAAACATTTTCACCATGCTCCTCAACAAGTAGAAAGGTATATTCATTTCATCTTTACCAGTAAAATGAAGCAGAAGTCTTATATGGTACTAGTATAACATATTAAATTTCCCCTCACATGTGAAGTATCTTTGGATGATCTTCAACATCTTGTCAAAATATTCAACTAAATGACTTCTAGGCACTCCCTTGGACAAGTTTTTAGTCTGATAATCTGGTTTGAGGAAGTCCTTGGAGAAGTCAACATTCAAAGTCACATATTTAAACCATCTCTACCCAGTGTTAGGAATCCTTGTGGCTGCTACAATAGAGGCTTTAGACACCTCAAACTCTAGGAATCCTACCTTAGTCTTAAGGCCATCAAAATGTGAGGAAAATTGCCTTGCCACTTCAATATGTCCCCTCTACATGTTTTGGCAAAATGAGAGGCAACCCACCCTTTGAAAATATTCTCTAACCATTGGCTCTACATCAAATAGGTGCATGTCTGAGGGTTCAGTTCTGACCACAGTGCCTCCCTTGTGAGATTTCTTCTTCTGAGGTGTCTCCATGGATCAATAAAAGGGATCAAAATCTATGGTGTAGTGAAGGAAAGTAGATAAAATGGAGGAAGAATTCAATGGTATAATGACAGTGAACAATGGCTTCTCCTTCCTAGGATTCTCCTCTAAATCACATTGTTTTGATGGATTTTAGAAAGCAAGAAATGCAATTTTCGCTCCCCTTACTGTCTATAGATCTCAAACTAAAGAATAAAAACATAGTGAAAGGAAAACTAATGCAATATTCAATGAAAACCTTGATAAAAACACTCAAATCCAAATAGTAGAGGAAGCAGGGTAAATGTAGCAAAGTTTAAGAAACTATTTTGGTAGCGCAGTGCACACACAAGGAGTAAGTGTTTGCATGGGAACTCAACACTCAGGAGAAGAAGGAGATTGTGTGTTTGATAAGTGAAAACTAGGTGTGGTGGTTGCAAGTTTGTGAGAGGGAAAAAATGGATGGAGAGGGATGAAGGAGGGAGCAATTTTGCAGACATAGTTGCTACCAAAACTCAGGAAACAACTATCACCCGAATTTGCTATGCAAAGGAGGGAAACCACAGAATAATTGGAGGAGTAATGAAAACTTGGAGTTCTACAACCATTTAGGAGATCACCACAACCATCTCAGCTTCCAAATCCACCTCATCATTTGATCCCTTAGTATTGCTGCCAACTGGTCTGAACCAGCAGTTTCAACAACGCCGAATTTTGAAAACATTCAAAACTTGAAACCGTTAGAAATACTCATTAAAACCAAATATTCAAAAGCATCTTTTAATGAAACATGGTGTTTAAAACTAGGTAGAACATGACCTCAACGTTATGATAACAAATTATGGCAAAGAATGAAGGATAAGGAGTGTGGTACAAAAACTCTTATTGAGTGCTCTTTTTCAAAAAGATCATTTGACCATTTTTAATAGGACATAGGGACAACATGGAAAGGATAAAAGGTATAAGTGTAAAGAGTGACATGTCAAGTCATGGTAAGTCATGGGCTGAGTCGGGCTTGATGTCAATTCATGAGGTGAGTCAAACCATAAGCCAAGAAAATGAACCTAGGCTACAAATCTATGTGAGGGTAAAAAATGAGCCAACACTCAAGCCTTTAATTATTCAAACTAACCTAAGTAAATCACACTGAGGAAATAAAGAAAAAAATTTTAAATCAAAAGGCTAAAAACAATAAAAATAAGGGCTAAAAAATGCAAGGCAACTTAGTGTGATAATATTGTCTCCACAGGGGATGGCATGCTCCCTATGGGTTATCTAGAACACATATTTTTAGTGCCTTATCCATTAGGCTATGGGGTCATTTATTCAATCAAAAATAAAACAAAAAATGATATTTACAATGACATGGAAAGCCACTCATGGCTTAAGAAAAATACTTTTTTAGAAAGTGTCCATTTCCAGGGCCACCAAAAACTTCGGAATCCTCCAAATTCTGCAACTAATAAGTGTTATTTGAAAATACCTCAGAAATTTTGAAGAGACCAATCCACAAGGCCTCAAATTTACTGTGCTTGTCTTGTCTTTCTTGGGTGAATCCTACTTGAGCACTAGATCTCCCAGCTGGAAATCTTCTTTGATTACGTTCTTGTCAAAGGCTTACTTGATCTTTTATTTATGGTCTTGTGCTTTGTCCAGTAGCTTCTCTCTAGTTTGTTGCAATTCTACCAACTGTTGTATTCTTTTGACCATATCATCAAGCTCTCCTTGGTAGTCTTGGAAGAATTTTTCCACTGACAAAGAAAGCTAAGAAGGAAAGATAGACTCAACTCCATACACAAGCTTAAAAGGTGAGACACCAAGAGACCTCTTTGTTGTCACTCTATCAACCCACAAAGAAAATTTAAGCTTTGAATCCCATGATTTCTTGTTGTCTTCTAACAATATTTTGATGATCTTTATAAGGATTTTGTTACAGGACTCTGCCAATCCATTCCCTTGGGGGTAGTAAGGAGTAGAATGAACCAATGTAATTCCATACTGCTTACGAAACCTGATCAATGTTTCATCCTTGAAAGATGCAACATTATCAGTAAAAATTTTATTCGGACAACCAAATCTCGCCATAATATCCTCAAGAAAACCAATTATTACCTTGTGGGAGGAATTCCTTGTCAGGATGGCTTCTATCCACTTAGTAAAGTAATCAGTGGCAGTTGAGATCCACCTATGCTGACCACTTGAAGCGGGATGAATTTACCCAATAAAATCTAGTCCCCACTACTGAAAAGGTCTTGAAGCTACCACATGCTTCAATGGAAAAGGCTTCAGTTGTTGCTTTCCAAAAACATTTTGGCACTTGACACGAGATATAATCTTCGCACAAACGTCAGTAAAGAGACTAGGCCAAAAATACACATATTTGAGGATATTATAGGCTGTGGTTCTCTAGAAGTGATGGCTTCCACATAAACTATAATGAAAATAAGACATAATATTTTGGGCCTCATGTGGGTCTAGACATCTCAAAAGCACTCCTAAAGGATCTTTCCAATACAATACTTGGTCAATAAGACAATATTTGATTTATTTGAGCTTCAAATATCTTACCTTGTTCTTCTCGAAGCCATTGGGAAGCTCCAAATTCTATAGAAAATATATAATGTCCTTGTACCAAGTGCATTCTACCAATTGTTACACATTATTTTCGTCATCCCTATGATCGTTAATAATGTAAACCTATCTGTTGCCTTCAGAGGGGTCAGTGGCCTGAGTTCCTAAAGAGAGAAGGGAGAAGAACTTCTCCTGAGAAAAGAAGTTTCTTTTTCCTATGTAAAAACCTTATAAAAATGGAAGTTCGCAGGTTGTTATATAGGCAGGGTGCGAGAATGACCCATTCTCGCTAGTTGCACTATAGCTAGGGTGCGAGGTGTTCGCAGGTTGCTCTATAGCTAGGGTGCGAGAACGTCTGCACGTGGGAAAAATGAGTGTTTTCTCAAATCTTCTAGAAGGAGAAACTTCTATAGTGAGGTGGCATCTGAATGGTTTGGATCTTACTCTCTTTCATGATTTAGTGCGATCATCCTAACCTCCTCACCTTATCCTCTTCAACTTATAAAAGGGGAGGATTTCTCATGGAGAAAGTTATCTTTGGTGAGCTTGGGTTAGCTTTGTTGATTATTGATCTTGTTAGCTTTGGCTTGGTTAGAGTGGCTTTGAGATTTGCTTTGTCAAGATAGATTGTGAGTAGCTATCAAATCCATGATCTCAGAATCCTTGGAGCAAGAAGTGTGTGGGGAATGAAGGACAGTTGGAAAGGACCTTACGACATCAAGGCCATGGTTGTAATCTCTCTTTCACATTTAATATGATACAGTAATATGATTCTTTCCCATAAAGCTAAGTCTACATTATTGTATAACTCCTTGATCATATACTTAGATTGATTGTTGAATATGTTGAATAGTCTTCACTTCGATTGGTTTGTATTGTTGTGGTCTTGACAACACAAGAGAATTGAAATGAAGATGGAACAACAAAGACCAAAGGAAGCGATCATAAGGTATGTTCATGATTCTTGCCTCCTAATTCATTCAATAGTCGAAATCTAAGGAAATCGTCATATTCTATCATGTTTTGTTCTAGATCCAGGTGGATCTGGGGAGATCGGTTTGTGTCCGCACTTACGGATTAATCCTAAAACAAAATTGGTGACTCCACTGGAGAACGGATTGTTTCCTAGTTAGTCTAGTTTCCATTGCTTTGATTGCTTGTTTTCTGGTCTCTGAGTCTATGGGAGATCCATCAAGACTCTTTGGTTTTGAAAGTTCACTCAAAATTTTTGTCCTTTTTCCAAATTTTGTGTTTACAGACATTCTCGCACTATACCCTTTAGTGGCCTGTGAGAATCATCTGAGTTCGCACCCTATTGTGTAATCCAATGCGAGGTGTTCGCACCCTACCTGTGTTTAACCTGCGAACTTCGCTAATGTTCGCACTGCACCCTATAGCTAGGCTGCGAAACCATTTGAAATTTGTGTTTGGAATTAGGATATCCTATTTTTTGATGCCCAGCTTTGCTTTGATTAGGTGGATTGAACTTTTGGAGCCTATATTGATCTGTTTGCAGTCTTCTTGACATTCTTTGAGTTGTTTTTAACCACTTTTTCTTTGTTTGGTTTTGAAGGATTAGTCTCTTGTTTTGAGTGTCTTTCAATTACAAAGCATGTGTTTTCTTTAGAATTGTTTAGGGAAAGATCAGATTTCTTCTAAATAGTTCTCTTTAAAAGAGGAATTTTTAGTTTGGGTTTCTTTGTTTTAAGAAAGTTCATTATCGCTTTTAGTGAATTTTTTGAAACAAAAAGATTCAATTTCTTGCTTTATATTAGATTGGGGGCATCCTTGCATTTGAAGTAGAGAAATTGCATGATTCTTGTCATTTTTTGATCTTAAATTATGAAAAATTGTCCCCCTCATGGTCGGGGGGGGGCCATGCATCGTGCATTGGTGTTCAGTACCTTTTTCTCTTTTCTTGAGAATCTTTATATTGAGGAGTTTGATATATTTTGGGACTTCGTGCATATGGGAATGATAAATGTTTTCTCCTTCTCGTAGCATAGCCTTCATTGAAATGAAAAGATTGCATCTTCATATCTTTGCATAATTTTCGAGTCGGTCAAAACACCATATTGTCCACACCATCTTCCTTTTGAGTAACAACAGCCATAAAATAAAGCGCTCATAAAAATTGATTAGACATTTTTATCTTTCTGGTAGCAAACCTACATTAGATTAGTCGTAGGGCTTTGGAATAGGTTTGAAAGATAACTTTCCAAAGCTGCAAACAAACATAGTATCTTGAGTTAGGGAGCAGTTAAATCCACTTATTACATTTTGTCCCGGGAATCCCTTCTCACACAAGGGTCAAACACGAGGTCGCATTGATATTGGCAGAGTTACTCACCCTTTTTTGTTGATATCAGTGTAGAGATTGCACGTATTACGGGGATCACTCGGAGGTATACCCACAATGATGAGTGGAAGCCTTTTGAGTTGATTTCAAGCTAGATACCCTGCCCTTGCGTGTGGATCGGACTGTCGACTGTCCCCCCAGGATTTATTGTTGTTGGTGGTAACCTTAGTGGCCTATCTTTCTAGGTTCTTTACACAAGGTGACTATGGAGGGGCAAGTCTTCATGGTACCTGGAATCGACGTTGGCGAAACTCACTTGGACTCCTTGGAGGGTATACCCATGATTATGTGTGGGAGATTGCACCAGGGTGTAAGTCCGTTAAGCAGGTCGTCAACGTAACTTTTCCACCTCCTCTATCTCAGCCCCTTCTTACTTTGTTCCCGCGACGTTGGATTTCATCACCAACTAGTGCGTTCATTGTGAGAAGGTTTTGTTTGTTTTCTTGCTTTCTAGATTTTTAGCGTGTGTTGTTTGTTTTCCCTAGTGGACTCTAGATTGGATTTTTGTTTTTCATGGCATCAGTTCCCGAAATGACCAATGAAGGAACCTCTGCTCCAGGGGAACCTTTTGTTTTTCCTTCTTACGGAAACATTGGTCCTCCTCACATTGCTACTTTGAGCCTTCCAGGTCTCACAATTGGATTGCCGGTATGGTTGTTTTCCACTTAGGTAATCCCGAATGCAGTAAGTTCTTCGGTCATAAGCACTTCCCCCCAAGAACATCAACCTCATGTTGATCCTTCACCGTCTTCACCAGTAAGGTATTCTTTGCCTTCTTCACTTGCAAGGTCGTCTTCCGTTCCATCTTCTTCGTCAAGCGAAAGTTTTGAATCTAGTAACTCGGTGAATAAGAAGAAGAAGAAACGGAAGAATAAGAAGAATAAAAATAAGCAAGGATCCAAACTTCCAACCACTGTCAAACATGTTGGAAAACAACCAGTTACTGTTAATCATGCTGGGAGTGTTGATGATGTCAAGATCACCCAAACAACCCACAAGCCCAAGTACCCTTGCAGGATTTCTAAGGGTAGCCATCTTCTTAAGGATTGCCCTGGTCTATCCAAGGTTATAGAAGCATGGTCTACATGCCCTCGCCAACCCATGTCGTTAGCCTCTGAACAACATGCTGATGACTTCTCGTCGACTAGTCAAGATATAGTTGGGAAGAAGAAAAGTAGAGCCAAGTTCCTGTGTATGTTATGCAAAGGGAGTCATCTAACTCATCTTTCTCCTCATATGGAAGAAGCCTCGAAATTATTGAAAGACATGACTGTTTCACAGCCTCAACTTCCAGCTTCTTATCGCAAGATTTCTCTCAACCCACCTGTAGTTGATGGAATGATCACTCCGGTCCCTTCACCGTTCAATCCGGTTGATCATGTCGTCAATCTGGTCACATCCTTAGTTGAACCAGTTGACAAATTGGTTGATCCGATACCATCCTCGGTCAACCCCACTCTCCCGTTAGAGAG
This sequence comes from Picea engelmannii, assembly GCA_009831015.1. Lineage (NCBI taxonomy): Eukaryota > Viridiplantae > Streptophyta > Pinopsida > Pinales > Pinaceae > Picea > Picea engelmannii. The sequence continues at coordinate 9,007 of ML860888.1, forward strand.
TGAAACCCAAGCAGTCGATCCGTTTCCACCTATAGACCCCATTCTCCCCTTGGAGAATGAAACCCAAGTGGTCGATCTGATCTCTCCATCGGTCGATCCTACTCTCATGCTAGAGAATAAACCCAATATTGCCCATGTTTTTATCATTGATACAGAATCTTCCGTGTCGAGGGGTATTCCTCCTTCTCCCGTAGGACCTCCTCCAAGTAATGATGCCATCCATTTTGATTGGGATGTACTAACTGGACCTCGTCTTCCCTCTTACATTCCTTTTCAGATTACAGTACAGGTTTTTGGTCGGGACGTTACCAAAACGTTGATAGATGAAGGTTTGTCTGTTAGTATTTTGTCCTTTATTGCTTGGCAAGCATTGTGTTGTCCTCCACTTGCGCTGGTTACGCAGAATCTGTTAGCTTTTAACAGAAGAACTAGTCAACCTTTAGGGACCCTTCCTTAGTTTCCTATAACTTTGGGAAGGAAAACTGTCTTTATCGATGTCATGGTAGTCCAAGACCCCTTGGATTTTTCTTTACTCCTTGGGCGAGATTATGTCTATGCCATGAAAGCTATTGTGTCTACTCTTTTTCGTGTGATATATTTCCCTCACGATGGACGAGTTGTGACTATTGATCAACTTTCATTCATTGACCCCGCCTGGATTGCCTCCTTGAATGGTTCTTGTATGCAAACAGTATCGCCCCTGCCACAAGTCAATTATGTGGCGTTGTCACCCATGGCTTCGACTTCTAATGACTTTGATCCAGTAGTTGACATGGTGATCTCTTCGATAGGGTTGTTAGAGCCTGATCTCTTTACTCCTGTCACGACCCTCGACATGGTGTCTTTCCAGAGTGTATTTCTTCCTTCCAGTGAAGACCTCTTAGAATCCATGACCGAGTTTTGTCCCTTGACATGGTGTCATTCCAGAGCATTGTCCTCTTGGAATCCATGATCGAGAGAGGTTTCGAGGATAGTTTTTGCTTCTCTGCAGAAACCTCGTTAAAAAATGAAACAGAGGTTTCGAGGATAGTTTTTACGTCTCTGTAACAACCTCGTTAAAAAATGAAACAGAGGTCTCTGAGGATAGTTTTTGCGTCTCTGAGGCAACCTCGTTAAAAAATGAAATAGAGGTTCTTGAGCATGGTTTTCTAATTTCAAGCTCATTAAAAAATGAAACCACTTGAGGATAGTTTTCGCATCTCTGTAGCAACCTCATTAAAAAATGAAATAGAGGTTACGAGCAT
>ML860888.1:10350-34858 GCA_009831015.1 Picea engelmannii
AGTGTGTGGGGAATGAAGGACAGTTGGAAGGGACCTTACGACATCAAGGCCATGGTTGTAATCTCTCTTTCACATTTAATATGATACAGTAATATGATTCTTTCCCATAAAGCTAAGTCTACTTTATTGTATAACTCCTTGATTATATACTTAGATTGATTGTTGAATATGTTGAATAGTCTTCACTTCGATTGGTTTGTATTGTTGTGGTCTTGACAGCACAAGAGCATTGAAGCGAAGCTGGAACAACAAAGACCAAAGGAAGCGATCATAAGGTATGTTCATGATTCTTGCCTCCTAATTCATTCAATAGTCGAAATCTAAGGAAAGCGTCATATTCTGTCCTATTTTGTTCTAGATCCAGGTGGATCTAGGGAGATCGGTTTGTGTCCGCACTTACGGATTAATCCTAAAACACCAATGGAGGGATGACCTGAGAACCTTTATCAGAGAATTCAACTTGTTGATTTTCTGAGATAATGTTGATGAAATTAACCCCCAGAGATTTGTAATTCGATTCAGCCAAAAACCTAGTTAAACGTTGGCCTTTAACCAATTTGGTGGGCTTTATTTCAAGATCAAATTCAATAATTTTGGCAATCCATTTGATCCTCCTTCTGTCTATGTCAAGATGAATAAGAATCTCTTTCACTGAGGCCGAAGGGACATATGCAATGAATTTTGAATGGATCACATAGAATCTAAAAGCCTTGAGAGATTTGACTAAAGCATAATCCTGATTTTCCATAATGTCATATTTTATTTCAGAATCCCTCAATTCACTGCTGAAAAAAGGCAATGGGCTGCTCTAACCATTCAACATTCTTCTACAATAAAACAATTTCTACTGTGTCAAATGAAGCAAAAGAAAAAATCAGAAAATCCTTGGAGTAGTCAGGACTGATGAGCATAGGTGCTTCAGTCAATTTCTTCTTTATCTGATCCAAATAATCTCGAGACTCAACAATCCATTTGATTTGATTTCCTTTCCTCAGCATGGTTGTAATATACTTTACCAATTCAGAAAAATTTGAAACAAACCTTCTCAAAAAATTAATTTTCCCCAAGAAAGACTGAACTTCTTTCTTGGATCTAGGGAGAGACAATTTCTAGATAGCTTATACTCTGATAGAATCAATTCTTACCCCTTCAGTTGATACAATGTGCCCCAATAATTTCTCTTCCTTCATGGAAAACAATGACTTTTTAGGATTTAGAGAGAGACCATTTTTTTTTCACTTTAAGAAGACCTTTCTCAAATGATGATAATGTTCTTTATCAGATTGTGAGAACACTATTATGTCTTCCAAATAAATGAATACAAAGGTTTCCTTCTCCCCAATAAAGGAAATGTATATGGCTCACTGAAAGGTCGCTCCTGGGTTCATCAACCCAAAGGGAATCTTAGAGTACATGAATGTACCCCAAGGAGTAGTGAAGGTTGTCTTGTCTCTATCTTCAATAAATACATAGATCTGATTGTAGCCAGAAAATCCATCAATCATAGACATCCTAGATGCACCTGCCACCCTCTGTAATATGAGCTCCATCTTTAGAAATGGGTAATTATCTTTCTTATATCTTCTATTCAAATTTATGAAATCGACACAAAGTATGATTTCTCCATTCTTCTTTCTCACTAGGAGAAAGTTGGCCACCCATTTAGAATATCTCAAAGGAACGATAATCTTAGAATCCAAAATATTTTTTACCTCTCTTTCCATAATAGGCAGCAACATAGGATGTCTCAGCTTATTCCTAAATGGCTTGGTCTCTTCTTTCAAAGGGATATTATGTTCAATGATACTTGTGTCATGTGTCTTTAGATCTTCATAAGTCCAGGCAAACACATCAGCAAACTCTTTTACCGGCTTAAAATATTCAACCCTTTGTTCATTTGACAAGTTGCTAGACAACTTGACATATTTTGGATCTTCCTTTGTACCCACATTACATTCAGTCACATCAGTAGTATCAAATGAACCTTTAACCTTCATAGGAACATCATTTCTATCAAACAATCTTTCCAAAGGAACTAGTCCTTTTGGAATATGGTTACTAGGAAACTGAACAATATGATGATTAGTAATTTTATTTAGAAAAATATCAGCATGAGGGCTATTTTAATAATCATGATCTTCATCAATATGTAATGTAGAAAACTCATCAACATTCTCAAGAAATCTTTTAATCTCAATATCATCCTCAAAGACCTTCCAATGTTTGACATTGTAAGGTATAGAGGGTCTATACTTCACTTCTACGTCATATTTGAGTTTAGGTGGCAAAGGGACTCTGAAATTACTTTATGAAAGAACCAAAGAATCATCCATGATGTTTTCCTCTCTGGAAACAAATGAAATATTAAAATCTGAGAAGAAACTATCAACAAGATCCCAAACCCTCATTCCTGTAAGAACTTAGCCTAGGATTTTTTCCTTGATACAGATTTTTAATTTGATGGAAAATCAATTCAGAATCTCCAAATACTACTAACTCTTCAATCCCCATGTCTTTAGCAGCCCTCAAACCCAAAACAAGAGCTTCATACTCTACCACATTGTTTGTAGTTTCAAATTCTAACTTGTGGGATAGAGATATGGTCTCTTGAGTAGGGGAAACAAAGACTACCCTAGCACCAACACCTTCCTTAGAAGAGGATCCATCAAAACAAAATTTCCAAACATAGGTAATTGGAGGAGAATCTTCACAAAAGGTAATGGATTGTTTTCTGATTTCAAGAGGAGGTTTAGGAGCATCAGTGAGCTATAATATACTGGATCCCAAATCAACATCAAGTACAAAAATAGGATGATTGGTGGGATTTGTTTCATCACTGATAATGTAGGTCAACTGAGCTTCCCTGTAAATCCTTCTATGCTCCCCCCCAAACATAGGAATGGTGGCATGTATAAGGTCCATCTACAAGGTTCCCCCTAGTATTTTTATCCAAGATCTTGACAAGAGCATACCAAACTTAGGGAGAACATCAACTACCACAATATCCATGACGATACTTTTCAAGGGGAAATGGAACAAGGTCACAACCAGATATTTGATAACCCCGAGACACTTCACTTTCCTAGAGTCAAAATAATATAAGTCATGGTAAGTTTTTGTAATTTCTAACCCAAGTTCATCCATGCCTGTTTTTGGCATGAGATTGTGAGATGCCCTTGAGTCCATCAAGAAATTATGCAACACCTTATCATGAATATTCAGTGATGTATAGAAGGGAGGGGATGAATCATCTCTATCTTCTATCAAAGGTCCTAATATGACTACTGTTTTTTCATCTTGGAGGTTTACTAAATCAGTAGAAATGGAGGAAGGTTCAGGCTGCAACATTTTCGAAAGATATTTTTTGAACTCCTCATTTTTTATCAACTCTACAAAAGGGACTGGAATTTTTATTTTTTGAATTTCATTTTCAAAACTGAAAGAATATGGAGATTTCAAAATCTCCTTAACTTATGGAGTAGGATTCTTAATCAAATCTTGAGGTATTTGTACATCTTTCTCTTTCCTAAAATCTACCATAGTCTTAGCAGAATCTTCTTCTTTGGAAGGCTAATCTGAAGTGTCAGTCTTATCTTCTTTCTTTTTGGACCTTATATTGTATCTATTAGGATTTTCTTTTGTTTTCTCTCCCTTAATCAATTCATTTATTTGATTATCCATGAGAGATTTCTCATATGTATATTGGGTCAAGTGAGGAGATGAGGAGGTGTCACCAAGGAAATGGATCTCAGGGTTAGTTCCTTCTTCCTCAACTTCTTCATCTACAATAAGGTTGTTTTATAGAGGAGCTTGGATTTTGTTATCATCTCTCTCTTTGTTTCTAGGATCTCTTGGAAGAATCTGAGGAGAAAAATGGGTCTTCAGTAGTTACCTCTGTTATCAACATTTTTTGTATTCCTATAGGTATGTTTTCCTTTAATTTTTAGCTACTCCATATCAGTAGAAAGTGATTTTACTAATTTGGTAAGTTTATCAACTTGAGGATGGACAACATAGTGATCAAAAGTTGAGTCTTCAGCTCTATTTTTTCTCTTGTCTCTATCATACTTTCCCCTAAGTTTTTCATATGCCACTATGTTAGATTCTACTTCCAAGGCTGCATCTTGCATATGAGCTAAGGAGGCAGATCTTCTTTCTCTAAATAGAAGGAAAAACTTGAGGTCAAAAGTACTGGAAGAGGTTTATGTTGGTTTTATCTCAGCAAGGATTTTATTATACATTTTATTGAACCTCTTGGAGAAGTCAGAGATAGACTCTCCCTCTTTCCTCTTTAGGGATCCAAATTCTGTGATATAATACAAAAAATATTTCTTATCCCCCCACTGTCTCAATAAATCATCATCTAAAGCTTCAATCCCAACAATGGATCCATGAGTCAAACCCCTAAACCATTTTATAACCTCACCATGAAGGCTCTGGACAAATACTCTCATCCACACATCCTCATTCTCAATGTTTAGATTGTCTACATAACTTTAGAAGGCATCAATGTGTTCCTCGGCAGTTATGTTTTCTTCTCCTGTGAATTTGGGCATCTATTTTAAGTAATATCCAACAAGGAGAGCATTCATAGGATGAGGTAAGTGTTATAACCCTAATTTGCACCATACAATCTTGCATGGCATCAGGCCATCTTAGATTCCTTCTTTTCCACAGCACTGTTGAACAACTCTTCTTAAAAACACTTTTTATAAAGGCTCATGTGCCCTTCTCTATTATTGCACGCGTGTACACGCTCGCTGACCCAAAACAACCCGTGTGTACCTACAAAATCACGAAAAAAGGAAAGTTGTCGACATAACACACAACTTTGGGTGAGTTAACTAAACCTTCCGACCATGCATGGCCAAGGGTTTGCCCAAATACCTAGCTTATTATAGCCTATAAAAGAAGGGTTAGGGGTCCCATTTGGAAGAGGAGAATCATAGTAAAGAAAATATACCCAATTGCATATTCCCTTTGTCCCAACCCTTTAGCCTTCCTTGTGCAAAGAGAAATATAGAGAAAATAAGTTGGAGGACAGTAGAAGAGGAGCCCAGGACCAAGTTCGTGGAGCAGCAGTCGGCTTCATCATTATAAGTTGATTTGTTGAAGTTAATAATAAAGAGATACTTTTCTCATCCCACCATGTGAGGTTTTTATGATTTATTGTATACTTGTTTATTGAAATCTCTAACCCATTAATCTATAGATCAAATGCATGTGGAGTTTGTTGTTTGTTTTATGTGAATGCAAGTCAGCCTTGGGAAGAGAGCTGCAATCAAAAAATAATCAAGCATAAGGAGGGATCTACATCAAACGCCTGTAATAAGGTATGCTCATTTAACTATGTATTTGCTTAAGAATAATGGGGATTAGGTCTGGGATGACTGTAGAAAGTAGAGATATTTAGGTGTTTTCTACATGCATAATCTAACCCTAAGTGCTAGTCTGTAGAGGTATTTCCCACTCACAATAGAATTGGCGACTGTACTGGGGAAGTCTCTAGGGTTCCTGGGGATATTTTTGGGTATTTTTAAGAATTGGTTTCATTTTCCTATTTTTAAAGTTTCTACAAAAGTTTGAACTAACAAAGATTCTAGTCTTCCATACCAGTTGTCTTTGTTTCTTTTCTTGACTGCATTTTTTTTTCAAGACCCACAGAGGTACACGTGGCCTATATAAGGTTTACACGCATGTACCCACTCCCTGCATTCTCACAGCCCATGTGTACATACTAGCTGAGGAAGTGACAGTCACGTGTAGATTACAGAAAAATTCTTTTAAAGAGGCAGTCATCCTCTTCCCTGTCAGAAGTAGCCCTTCTCAGGGGTTTTCTGGAACTCCTTTTAGTCTTTGTTGCTTGCAGTCTGTAGCTTAGGTTTCACGTTGGATTGGTTTGTTCTATGAAGTTTTCCTTGATTTGTTTTCTTTTTATGTTAAAGTAAGTGGATGAGTCTTCAAGAGATTCTGGTTTTCAGTACCAGTAATCTCTGCCTGGGCTGGCTTGCTTGGATTTTTTTTTTTGTCTCAGAGTCAGGGATACACGTGGCCTGTATAAGTCCAGCACGCGTGTACATGCCCTCTGACTTTACACAGCTCGCGTGCACACACTTGCTGTTGAACTGTCAGTGGTGTGCTTGAAGAGAAGTTTTGTTGAAGGTGAGGCAGTCATCCTTTCCTTTGACAAGAGTTATACCTATCAGGTTTTTGGGTCTCTGTCATAGCGGCCAATAACTTAGGTTTGATCACAACAATAGCTTTCTTTTTCGTTTAGAAGTTTTTCCTCAAAATTTTATGTTATAGGGTTTTTAGACAAGTGTGAGAGTCCAGTTTTTAAAATTTGTTTGTGTGTGATTTTTGACGTGACTCTTTGCGATCTACGCTTAGGCCATAATTTTTTTCTTGGTTTTGACTTGTGGGTATTTTTCCTTTTTTGCTTTGTGAGCATTCAAATAAAAAAAAAACTTTTATTTCTTTGATTGGTTAAAAAGTGTTGTTTTGCATTAGTAACCAGGGAAAAGTCTTTGTTTTCATAAGTTCTTGACATTTTACTTAGATCATAAGTAGCTCATAGTCGAGTGAAATCCTGCTTTGAGTTTGTTGTTCAAAGATCTTAGAAAAATTTTAAAGTTTGAAAAGTTGTTTAAAGAAAAGTTTTTGTTTCCAAGCTTTCTGTTTATTTTACTTTCATCTTTCAAACATCACTAGTTTCACTTTCATAGACTTTGACGTAATACAAGCCATAAAATTAACGCTAAATCTAAAATTCATTACAATTTTTATGTTTGTAGGGTCAACCAACTAGTTTAGGGTTAGGGCCTTGAATTAGGTTGGAGAGGAAACTCTTCAAGGCCATTAAAATCAAACATTGGAGTCTGAGTTAGGGAGTGTCAAAGTCTAGTATCATGAAATTTATCCGGGACCCCCCTCTAACACAGGGGATAAACATGAGGTTGCGTGCAGAAAGGTAGTGGAGATAACCCCTCCAAAGTTGGACCAATCATAGTGGAGAACACATATAGAGGGCTTGTTTTGGCATCCTGTCGATTGCATTTTCCATGGGGCTTCGTGGGTCTCGAATCCGTTCGAGGTCCTCAGTTGTATTTCAGACCATTTTCTTTCAATACCCTTGATAGGTTTCGAGCTTGATACCCTGCTCATTGTGGTCTACCTGACTTTTGACTGTACCCGCCTGGTGACTATTCACGCACTGGCAACCTAGTTGCCTATCTTTTTAGGGACATACACAGGTGACTGCGGGGGTATACCATGGTACCTAGGGTAGACATCATGCCATGCTTTGCAGAGTATACCCAGAGGGTGCTTCTGTGTTCGAGTTGCACTGGCACCGGTAAGTTGCTCTAGTGTTGGTTGTTGTAACTGTTCTTCCAATTAGTTTAGTGTTTGCTTGTCTTATCTTGTAGGGACTTTTTAGTGCGTGTTGTTTTTTGAACGGTTAGACTGCCCTAGTGTGTCTTTGATATTCTCACACAATGGAGGATCATGAGCTCCGTCGGTCACGAAGGCTTCAGGGCCTATCACCAGTTACACTGGAGCCACCCCCGCCACCACTACGGTGAAAGATAGACCAACAAGGGTCTTTTCAAGCGACCGGGTCACAAGAAATTGTGCCTGACTAACATCCGGAGGAATCGACTATTTTAGACTTTGGAGCGAAAGCTCTTGGTCCACCTGAAACCTTAACCACTTATCTTTTCGCACCCAACATCGTACCAATTCACCCTTATGAGTGCCAGACAGTGTCGCACACAGCAATGGAAACAAATGTTGTTACTCCTTCTGGGAATTCTTCAATTCCCACTATGGTTGTCACCACAGGAGAGTTTCCACCTCCTAACCCACCATCATCGATCTGAGCCACCATGGTCTTGGCTGCCTCTACCTCGCACAATGGTCCGATCCCATCTATGGCGGCGGCCACAACCCCTTTCCCACCAAGTGCGGCAGGCCCTACATTCTCATACGGGATGCCTAGTTCAGGTACAAGTCCTGTACTTTCCTACTCCACTTCACATACTTCAGGTCTGGGGGTAGGGAGATCTAACACTCCTCTACAAGGCCACATGGGGGGCACTCCTGCTCCTTTTAACGCTTCCCCTTACGGGGGAGGTCATATACCTCCTTCGTTCCCTTTGCTCGGTGGCACACACCATCCATCCGCCGAGCCACCTGCACACCATAGTTTATTTGGAGCAGGGAGTCAAGGACCACCTTCGCACAATATGTCAGTAGGTTCAAAATCATTTTCTTTTTTTGGTGCATTTGGTAACAATGCCTTCTCGTCATCTACTTTTTCGACTGGGGGAAACCTCGGTTTCGGACAACCTTTTCCTATGCAGGGTACTATTCCTGCACAGGGGGCAAACCTTGGAATTTCTTCTGCATCAGGGCCTTGGAATTCTTGGCAGGGATCCGTTCCTTCATCAGGAATGTCGATCTAGGGAAATTATTTCCATAGTCAATGGAACCCCAGACAAGATACTATGCCTATCCCCATGGGATTGGCATGGGGCAACCCTTCCCAAAGTCCTTCAAATGTAATGCATGCCCATCCATCTACGTCCTATTTTGGGAATCAGCCGATGATGTCTCCCCACATGCAGAATTCATACGCTTTCCATGTCCATGGTTTTTACCAGAACCCAAGCCAGTAGCTGAAATTTTCCTAGCAACCTGGTGCCAGTCAAACTCCAAGCCCCTTTTTCCCAGGTTATCACCAACAACCCAAACTACCTTTCCTGGAAACCTTTCATTTTCCAGACTTGACAGGGTTGTTGAGTGACCCTATCTATCACAATCTGTGTTGGCCTCCTATGTCGATGAAGTTGCCTTTGGACATACCAAAGTTTGAGGCCAAGCCTAAAAAATATCCACGCGATCATGTGCCTTTGGTGCTCATATAACTCGTTGAAAGATGAATCCATACAGTTGTGATTGTTTCAACGTACTCTCATTGGGAGTGCCGCAAAATGGTACATTGAGCTCGACCGCTCAAGATACTCTTCCTTCGACGAATTGGAAATGGCCTTCCTAAACCATTTCCAATTACTTGTGAGATACGATGCTGGCACAGAATTGTTGGCCAATTTCTCATAGACAAAATCATACCATATCTTTGATCACATCCAAGAATGGAGACGTTGGAAGAGTTTAATTAAGGTACCAGTCCCACCAGCATTCCTGCTCGAGTGGTTCCTTAAGTCTTTGGTCCCGCAATTATCCAAAGATGTCGCGACTTCAGGAGTGTTCTCCGAAGAAGATGCCATCATGAGAGCTTAACATCTTGAGTTCATCTATTCTCAGTCTGACTTATTATGTGAGATCTTTCCAGATGCACCATGCTCAATACTTGATAAAACTAGACAGAGAGTTGGATCACATGCTGATGGTATTGTTGGTTCAGCACAAACAAATCCCATTGAGCAACTGACGAAGTAGTTGTAGGAATTGTCTATACAACACACAGCGGCAAGCCAAACTACTATTTTGGCTGCTCCCCCTACTAAAATGTCAGATGTACACACAGTGCAATCGACAAATCCAAAGGCCACCCAACAGCCTGAAGGAAAGAAAAAACAATGAAACAAGGGTAAGGGGGATAAGAAACCCACTGATAATGCTGGTGGGGTAAACACTGAGAAATGGAAGGTGAAGTATCCATGAAACCTGTGCATGGAAGACCACCTGACCCACCTATGTACCCATCTTGCAGAGGCCCAAAATTTTGTGACACGACAACAACTTGTTGTGTTAACAAATCCATTTCAACATGGACAAAACCTAACCCAAGCCTCTACAAGTGACGAAGGGGGAATTCAAGGACCCTCTCCGTCTTCGAACAATCCCGCATCCACGAATGTATATATGATGAAGGGTGATGCTTTCATATCCACTAGAGCGCATAACTACAACAAACCAAGCACTTCTGAGAAGGGAAAAGAAGTTGAAATCCCATCTCTTCCTCTACAGATTGAGAAGAATTTGGGCGAAATAATGACACGCATTCCAAAAGGTGCATTCAAAAAAGCTTCTCACAACCCAAATGCAAGGACTGCCCAGAACTATTCTGTGGTGGAAGATTTGTCTCAAACACCTTGTGCGATGTCTGCTTTGGAGATACTCCAAAGCTTCCCTTCCTATAGGAAATCTTTGTTAACCACTCTAGGATCTATCGAGACTTGTAATCCGGGTACCATCATGTTAGATACAACCGAATTAAAACCTTGTCTTCCTTACCACGTAGTTTTTCAGATAGTAGTGGCTCGGCCCACGAAAACTTTTACTCAAAATATTTTTCGCACGGTGGTTGATGAGGGCACCTCGATATGCGTCATGTCATTGGCATGTTGGAAGGCCATTGGCCAACCTGTTTTGTCTCTGTCGCCTACTCTTCTCACTGCTTTAAATGGTCATTCATTCCAACCACATGGTATCATTCCCTCTTTTCCTGTGCAATTGGGAGGGAAGACCGTGTGCATTGAGGTAGAGGTAGTCGATGTGTCCCTCAACTACAATATTTTGTTAGGAAGGAGTTGGACTTATGCCATGCAAGCAGTGGTTGCTATAGTTTTTCGGGTCTTGTTGTTTCCACATGAGGACCGGATTGTGACCATTGATCAATTGTCTTTCTCCAGATCTGACCCTTCATTTGGGGTGTCTGCGGTCCCGATGATTGATAATCCTCAACCAGGCGTAGTCAATGTAGGGGTTGGTTTGTGCTCATCTTTGATGGGTACCTTCGATTACCCACCCTCTCAAGGTGATGTCAAGTTCATATCCAACCACCATAAGGTTGAGATTTTCCAAGTTTTGTCGTTTTGCACGACTTACTTCACCGATCTGTGGATACTTCCTTCCCCATCATCCATGATAGAGGGGACGGGGAATTCGGGCATGTACATGCCCTTGTCAGCAGTTGAAGTAGTGTACTCTTTAGTCCAGCAAGATTCAACCAAACTAGATCCAACTCCTACACAAGAGTTCAATCTGCTTCTAGAGCCTATTTGGGCTCAAGGTTCTCTCGCTAACACTGATTTGTTAGACTTAGTCTTGCCTTCTGACGAATTAGTAATTGAAGCAATGACTAGTCTGGACAAACCCTGGGATGATCTTCATCATAGATCATACTTTCTCCCAGAGTTAAGTAGAATCAAGGTCAGAGAATTCACCTTGACTATGACTAGAGATAGGACTTGTCCTATTAATCCCTTAGCTATACAGGATGTCTATGCTGAGGGTAATATGGAAACCATCGTTGAAACCATAGCGATCAATATCTCCAGAACCCCTAGCGTCATGGGGAATGTTTTCATCGGAGCTGACTGCTCCCCCAGAGATATTCAAATATACATAGATCTATTTAAAGAATTATGTGACGTTTTTGCCTGGTCTTATGAAGAAATGCCAGGCATCGATCCAAAAATAGTTGAACATGAAATCACAACTTATCTAGATTCCAAGCCTGTCTGGCAGAAGCTTCATCCAGTTAACCCTAGGAAAGCAGCAGTCATTAAGTTTAAGGTTGAGTAACTGCTAAAATCCAGTTTTATCTATCCTATCCATTTGACCCAATGGGTATCAAACCCCATGTTGGTCAATAAAAAACAAGGCACAATTCATGTATGTACAGACTTCCATGATTTGAACAAGGCTTGTCCCAAAGATAATTTTCCCACACCATTCATCGACCAAATAATTGATGAATGTGCGAGTTGCGAGGTCTTCTCTTTCATGGATGTTTTTTTGGGATATAACCAAATATGAATCAAACCCGAAGACTAGCACAAAACAACATTCATATGTCCATGGGGTACATTCGCGTATCGTAAGATGCCTTTTGGTCTCAAAAATGTTGGAGCCACCTTTTAGCGGGCCATGTATTTTTCTTTCCATGACCTCAAGAATATAGTCGAGGCCTATTTAGATGATTTAGCATCTCGATCTCACAAGAGAACAGATCATTCTACACACATTTGACTTATCTTTGAGCATTGTCGCTACTTCCGGATTCGTGTGAATGCAAACAAGTGCAGACTTTGCGTAACATCAAGACATTTTTTAGGTTTCATAGTGTCAAAAATAGGGATCATGGTCAATCCTCTCAAGGTTGAGGCAATAATTCAATTTCCCTCCCCACACACAATCCTTCAACTTCAGAGTCTACAGGGCAATGCAAATTTTTTAAGATGCTTCATCGCTAACTATGAAGAGATCACCAAGGGCTTTATGCGCTTACTTAAGAAAGGCGTTCCTTTTTATTGGGACGATGTCGCTCAACACTCTTTTGTCGCGTTGAAACATGCCCTCACAACTGCCCCTCTGCTCCAGCCACCTAACTATAACAAGGATTTCTTATTATATCTGGTTGCAGCAGAGTCAACCATTGGCATGGTCTTAGTTCAGGAAGATGAATTTTTCTCAGAATATTTCATCTATTACCTGAGCCGAGGCCTCGTAGGACCGGAACTCAATTATTATCATATTGAAAAACTTGCATTGGCAACAGTCCATGTTGTTCAACGGTTACATCATTATGTTCTGTTTCGTAATACCACTGTCATTGTTGTCATGAATCCATTTCAGTACATGTTGACACGATGGATAATAGGAGGAGAGATCAGTAGATGGATAGTCATCCTCCAGGAGTTTGACATAGATTTCATTTCAATGAAATCCAAAAAGTCACTGGTCTTCGCAGAACTTATTTCAGAACTTCTAGTTGAGTCAAGGGATCTTGTGCCCGAAGAGTCGCCTATTAAAGGAGATATGTTTTTGATCACCTCTTCGGATCCCTGGTATGGAGATATACTTATCTATCTCTAGACTTTGAAGTGCCCCACCTCTTCTTCTCATGATGAGCATCGACACATACACCATCAGGCTAATAATTATCTCATACTCGATGATACATTGTATCAGAGAGGTGTAGACTGCATCCTGCGCTGATGTCTCACTCATGAAGAAGCAATTATCATGTTTAACGATTTCCATACCGGAGCCTGTGGCGGCCATTTGTCTGGGTTGGAAACAACCCAAAAGATTCTATGAGCAGGTTACTTCTGGCTGACACTAATCAAAGATTGTATCGAATCGGTCAAGAAGTGCCACCCATGCCAAATCTTCTCTCGGAAGATGAGAGCACATCCTGCTCCCATGTTTCCTGTCATCACAGTTGGTCCCTTCACCAAGTGGGGGATTGATTATACTACATGAAACCCTCCTTCAACAAGGGGGCACCATTACATCATCATAGTTGTAGAATACTTCACGAAGTGGGTTGAAGCTATGCCAACGTTTAAAGATGATGGAGAGACTGCATCTCTCTTTTTATTCAACCAGATAATAGCAAGGTTCGACATCCCAAGGGAGATTCTCATTGACCATGGCAGTCATTTTAAAAACAAGATGATGACCGAGTTAACATCAAATCTTGGGTTATGACAGGAACATTCGTCACCCTACTACCCCCAAGCAAATGTTCAGGTGGAAGCTATGAACAAAACTCTTAAGACCATTCTACAGCGAACGATCAACTCAGCCAAGTGAAATTAGAATTTGATGTTATACTCAACATTATGGGCTTACCGAACATATGTTAAGACTGCAACTGGTTTCTCACCTTTCCAACTTGTTTACGAGCTAGAGGCACTCTTGCCTATCGAATGTCAGATCCCGTCTCTAAAGTTGGAAGTACAATTATTGCCAGACACTTCTCCACTTGAAGAGCGGTTATTATACCTGGAGAAACTCAATGTGCAGCATCGTGATGTGGCCCTGGCCAATGAGGCTCACAAACATAAAGTCAAGTGTCAATATGATAGGTTTTTTCACCCTTGGATTTTCACTGAGGACAACCTTGTCCTGGTCTACGACCAAGATAAGGACCCTCTGGGGGCAGGAAAATTCAAACCCATGTGGTTTGAACCTTTCATCATAAAGGAGGTTCTAAAAAAAGGCACTTATCGTCTGGTTGATTTTGAAGGGAATGCTTTGGTAGAGCCTAGAAATGGACTCTACCTCAAGAAGTATTACTCATAGGCAGGTCACCATGGGTAACTTTTTGTAACATATGTATAGTCTTTGTACTATTACTTTCTAGTTTTTTAGTGTTATGGACGCATCGTTTTGGTGTATATTTCGTCACTATGGAAGATTTCAAGTGAACCTGAGGTGTTCATTGGGTACGCAAACGGTGCTAGCCGACACAATAGGAGGCTTGCCTCCGTATCTTGGGTAATTTTTACACCTCGAGGCCAGTTATTATCTTTCGGAGGTATATTCTTAGGTGACACCACAAACAATGTCACCGAGTACAGTGCAGTTATTGAGTTGCTTCATGATGCTCTGTCATGTGGTATCTCTCATCTCCGGGTATATCTCGATGCTCAGTTGGTTGTGTCTCAGTTAAATAGAGTCTACCATGTTCATGATCCAACTTTACACTGACGATTCATTAGGGTACGTCTCTTAGAACGAAGCTTTGATTATATTACATATTTTCATGTTCCTAGGAGATTAAATCAAATTACAGATACTCTAGCTAATCAAATTTTAGATTGTAATTTTGCACACATATAAAACGACGTACACATAAACATGTAAATACTTTTTTTGCAAACATGATCCATAAGCCACAAAAAGACATAAAAATCCATATATAACATCATAGTCACTAGAGTACATAGATGGACGCAAGCACCTCAAAAATATGACCAATAACGAGTCACGGGGCTTATGCCCTCAAAACATATATACAAGTAGTGCTCTCGGCATGCGAAAAGCCTAACTAAAGTCAGGGCTTGTGGGCCCTATTGTACTGATCTATAGTTTTGGATAAACGTTGAAACAATCGGACCCATGTCCATGGTTCCCCCACTGCATGAGGTTGTATCGATGGTGGAAGGTCCTCAATATCTGCCATAGGGATTGTGCAAGCGAGCATAGTAAAGTTCTTCTCGACTTGTCTCAACATCGTCTCAGCCTCCCTAGCTGGAAGATCTCTTGTTGTTGTTGGTCCCCCTGCGGCGGCAGGTGTGGCCCCTGGCCGAGGATTATGCCTATTCCTAGAATAGTCCACAGGTTGCACTGGTCCCACATATGCATACAACAAACACATATCCGTCAAATGCTCTGGCACAAAAAAATGATATATAACAAAAACAACATAAAAATTACATATGTTTTACAAAAAAAAAAACAATGAAGTAGACTTACCCATCTCTCCTCACTCCTCACTGGGAGGTACTGGTATCTCAGGGTCTCTTGAGAAATCAATCCCAGCATAGGGGTAATCCTCTATAACCGGGATCTGTCATGACAACCACGTGAAGAAGTCATCGTCGAAGGACTCATTGGTCCTTCTGCCACCCTGTCGCGGCAGTAACACTACCCATCTACACATAGCAGGAAGAGAGGCCTGATGGCCTCGTACCACTACTCAAGGACTAAAGCTTGGAACTCTCTCAAAGAAGAAAGAGCATAGAACGGTCTCGAACCCAAAGTTCATTTGCATCCGCAATCAACAATCTATCAACTGTCTCTTCATACACTCTAATAATGTGGTGCTCCAATCAAATATTTGTGCATTTAAGCACTGGACTGCACAGTTCATCTGTGCCTAGGACGCCTGATGTAGAGCCACAGAACCAGTAATTCAC
Source organism: Picea engelmannii (assembly GCA_009831015.1). Taxonomy (NCBI): domain Eukaryota; kingdom Viridiplantae; phylum Streptophyta; class Pinopsida; order Pinales; family Pinaceae; genus Picea; species Picea engelmannii. The sequence goes on from ML860888.1 coordinate 26,031, forward strand.
CCAATAAGCAACACTATTGCCTATAGCGATAAGTCAGTAATATTGTTTATGGGCACCTCTGATCTCGAGCAGTCTATATTAGCCACACAGTAAAGAACTATCAATTCCTCTATGTTATGCGGCCCCGAAGGAAAAGTCTGAAAGTTGACTGGTTCCCCTCTCCTGGAGAGGCCAATCAAAAAATATATGTCCTCGGTCGTGGGCACCAGTGACTTCCCCTCTAACATGAATGCCTCTGCATCCGGATGCCAATAGTCAACCAAGGCATTCAGTAGCCTAGTTTTTGCCCACATAAAAGGACATAAGAAGAACTTGAGCGACCCACATTGCATCAAGGCAGCCACAGCATTAGGGTCTTCCCCGACCAACTCACTAACCTCTTCATGCTCTCTTTCTCTCTAGTGGACATACATCCTGCAAAACATCAAGGTTTAGGAGGGTTAATCCTTGTTTTTAAGATTTTTTCATTCAATAAGGGGGGTCCACGTAGGGCTGTAATGTTGATAGTCACGTGTAGATGCATGTAGATTTTACTCTACCTAAATGTACACATGGCCTATCCTAAGACAGCCCGCGTGGACCTAGGGCCGACCTTTTTAAGGTCTACGCCCCCCTAAAAAATGGAACCCAATGCAAAAGTAAAGACTTAAAATGCAAGATAAGGGAGTTTGTACTTACTTGGTCCAGACAGATGGTCATTTCGTCCACTGTAGCTCCCGGAATCACCACTTTTATCAAAGGGGGTTTTTTGGCTCCAAAGTCAATTTCCAAATTAGCAATGGTGATAATGAGCTATCAACTTCTATTTATAAACTTTTTGGCCTCTTTTTGTCACTTTTTTGGCCCCCCTTATCATGTTTTTCAAACCAAAAACTATTTAGAGTGATTCAGGAGTTGCATTGGAGGGGTATGATCGGGTATCGGGACAATTTTTTGGAGTTTTGGGTAATTTTCGACGGTCCATGGAAAAAAATTCTGAGGATCAACTTGAGCATATAGGTTAGGTTTCTACCCTGACTTTTGTATCTCGTTGTCTTTTTCCTTTGCCATAGGATCGATCCCATCAGGTTGCGACATGGAACCATCGTTGCTACTTTAGAAGTGTCACAAGTTGGTGGTAGAGCTTACCGGAACATGGATTCCCTAGGTAGATCCTAGTTGCATTATGGTGTCCATGTTGACTCTATTCACTATATGCTCGGGAGTCCTTGTTGTTTTTCTTGATTGCGAGTTTGAGCCTCATTTGCATGATTCTTTTTCACTCTTGACCTCACCCTCCGGACTCCCAAAAGATATAACGGGTCTTCTTTTAATCCTTCTTCAAACCCTCTAAACATGAAAATATTGTCGATCAATCTTGTGGCCTTTCACACTCGTTAAACTGAAATTTGAAGTCACGTCTATCCAACGGTAGTTTACCCCTTTTTCGGTCCAGACAGTCAACTGTACGAACAAAGGTATACTCTATGGAACTTTAGTTCTCTAGAAGAGTACTCTTAGGTATCATTTTAACCCTTTTTCAGGCCTGGGGGATTAAATTTATGAAAAAGGAACCCCCACGGAGTCCATAGTTAAGCTCTTTTTAGAATCCTTAAAATTGAAAAGATCGTCGAGTGACTTTATTCTCTCACACTCATTAAACTGGTCCAGAAGAACATTCCTGATGGAGTCCATAGTTAATATTTTTTCTGACTCCTTAAAAATGAAAAAATGGTCGAGTGATCTTGTCTTTCTCACACTCGTTAAAATGGTTTTGAATAGACATCTTGTAGGTGCTAGTTTACCCCTTTTTCAAACCGACTAGACTATCTTCGAAAAAGGTACCCCAATGGAGTCTCCTTTTACATTTTTTCAAGCTCTCTAAATATGAAAAACCACCGAGCTTACCTTCTCTGGGCTCGTTAAACTTACATCGAAGGATGTTACCATTGTGTGTTTTGTTAACCACGTTTGCATACCTGCATCTTTGGTCTAAATGCTAGCTCCATGTTGCTCCCAACTGAACCATCTGAGCATACCTTATACGCAAGCCTTGTAGCACGTTGCCTCTGCGTCTTAACACCCTTGGCCCCTGGAGGAGTTTTCCCGAGTATCATTATTCTGAACATCAGTCTTGTCCTTGCGCCTTGAACTTGTATGTTTGTAACACTCATTCCTCCATTGTAACATAACATTCCTTTATTCTTTTTTCCAAAATCATTGAAAAAGACAAAAAAAATCAAATATACCCCAAAAAGAGGAAGGGAAAAGTATTTTCTTTATTGGCAGCACAATAAGTCGCCCTTGGATAAAGCACATTTGTTTGTTTGTTCATCAAACTATGGGATTTAATATGACCTTAGGAAGTTGTTCTCGCTACATAGAGATGTGTCCTCCTCCGTTTGGTTATTATTCCAAACATATGGAGAGTTTGTGTTGCCTCCTACCTCATGAACTTATGATTAATGCCATGCTGCCTGAGTCTCATCATTTTGTCATGCTATGGTCCAAGGGAATTTTTTACCAAGCCTGAGTCGGCCCTCTACAGTTTGTCTCTTGCCCTCATACTCGGCCATCTTGAATGTCCAATCAAGTCTTTGTTCGAAATCAATGAAGCCTTCAGTCTGATCATCAAGATTCTCTAGTCCATGACCGACGAGCCATCGAAGACATTTGGGTAGTGAATTCATACACTCATATTACACTCATACCCAAGTTTTGAAGATTTTTAAGTTGTTGCTCGAGCTCTAAAGACCTCATCTCCAGCCATCAGGCCTTATCAGCTTCTAAGAAGATGGATACTCTACATGTATATCTTTTTGATTTCGAGATGTAGCTCTATTGTGTATTGTTCGCGACTACACTTTATATAGTTATATGACATGGATCTACAATGTATTTGATTGGTAGCCATGCGTTTATTTTGTCCTGAGCATGGGTATGCTTTCCTCGGTGAGACAATTGTTATTTTTAAAGACGGCACCTCCCAATTTCTGGTTCTTGGACTCACTTGTTCGGCACATCAGTAAAGATTGGTAATGTATTTCGGCCATCAGATGCTCTTCTGACCTCACACATTAGGGGGCATATGTTATAACCTTAATTTGCACCATACAAGATTACCTGGCTTCAGACCATCTCAGATTCCTTCTTTTCCAAAACATTGCTGACCAATTCTTCTTAAAAACACTTTTTATAAAGGCCCATGCGCCCTGCTCTATTACTGCATGTGTGTACACGCTCGCTGACCCAAAACAGCCCGCGTGTACCTACAAAAGCATGAAAAAAGGAAAGTTGTCAACGAAACACACAAATTTGGGTGAGTTAACTGAACCTTCCGGCCATGCATGGCCGAGGGTTCACCCAAATACCTAGCTTCTTTTAGCCTATAAAAGAAGGGTTAGGGGTCTCATTTGGAAGAGGAGAATCATAGTAAAGAAACTATACCCAATTTCATATTCCCTTTGTCCCAACCCTTTAGCCTTCCTTGTGCAAAGAGAAAGATAGAGCAAATAAGTTGGAGGACAATAGAAGAGGAGCCCAGGACCAGGTTCGTGGAGCAGCAGTTGGCTTCATCATTGTAAGTTGATTTGTTGAAGTTAATAATAAAGAGATACTTTTCTCGTCCCACCATATGAGGTTTTTATGATTTATTGTATACTTGTTTATTGAAATATCTAACCCATTAATCTATAGATAAAATGCATGCAGAGTTTGTTGTTTGTTTTATGTGAATGCAGGTCAGCCTTGGGAGGAGAGATGCAATAAAAAAATGATCAAGCATAAGGAGGGATCTACATCAAATGCCCGTAATAAGGTATGCTCATTTAACTATGTATTTTCTTAAGAATAATGGGGATTAGGTCTGGGATGACAGTATAAAGTAGATATCTTTAGGTCTTTTCTGCATGCATAATCTAACCCTAAGTGCTAGTCTGTAGAGGGATTCCCACTCACAACAGTAAGACAAGAGGCACATACCTAGAAGCCACTATGGAACCCATCCTATTTCTAGGAACATTACCAGTTGCCATTGTATTTTGGATTGTAGGAGAATAAGGAGGCGAAGGATATTTGACAATTGTAACTATAGTTGGGCTTTGTCGGAAAAAATGAAGCTTGGATGATGATGGAGAGGTCATAGTTTTAAGTAGAGTATTTTGAGCCTTTGGGGAAAATGAAACAGGGTCCAAGGGAGAATAAGTCTCCTCTTTTTTGGTCTCAGAAACATTAATAAGAGGAGTAGGGAAACTCAAAATAGGGAAATATTCAAGACTCTCAAGTCTGAACCAATTTACAATGTCAGGAGACACAAGATCTTCAATCTTTTTAGATTTAACTTGAGGACTAAAAGATGAATACTCAATAAGGAAATTTTCAAAATCTAGACTTCTAAAAACTTCAATAGAAGTTAAAATAGGAGGGTTAGATATGGCTACCAGAGTTTTAAAAGTAGAATCATATGAATGACCAAAAGTACCTGGTATAGCAGCAGAAAAACTCTCTTGAGAATCTTTTCCCTTTTTGATTAACTTTTCTGGGTTAGCCTCCGGTGTAGCCAAAGGTAGTTGTGGATTTGACCTCGTGTTTCTACCTTTAGAATCCACAGTTGAAACAATGGAGTCGCTAGGTGCAAGATGAAATTTTCAATGTATTGAGTTCTAAATCACCTTCAGAATCAGTAATCTTTGTCATTAAACCCCAGGGAAATGTCTTCAATCTGTTCCCCAACAGCGACACCAAGAATGTTAGCACTAGGAATCACCCTAAGATTGCAGAGAGGATAAGACCAATACCCATCATTTTATATATAAATGTAAATGAGTATTTAAAATGTAAAATGGATAAGACTCGGGATAATAATGTTCTAACTCGGAAATTTGGGCTAACATGCATAAGCAATTGAGGTCTTGATCAACTTCAGTCAATGAGTGGGAGTAAAAGTGAATAGAAGGAAGACTTTGGTGAGGAAAATGTATAGGTTTGTTATGGACATCAAGTCTTCAAGCAACCTAAGGAGGAAAAACGCAAACACAAGATATTCTTGAATTCAAAGTTTAAGGAACACTAATGAACATCATAACAATACTATAATCAAACATTCATCATAATAAAACTATAAAAATATCATATGAATCATTCAATCATGAACACTTCAGTATAAGAGGCAATAAGATGAAATAAGAGAAATTGACTTATATTAATAAAAAAATCTCAAGTCAAGTACATAACCAAAGAACCAATATGCTTCATCAAAATATTACAATAATGGAGCCTAGATCAACCATTCGAGCCCACTAGAAACATTTGGAATGTTTATTTATAACCAAAAGGGAAGGTAACATCTAGAGGTACGAGTTGGTCTTCCTCCCATAGGATTCTCTAAATCAGTTATTCAAACTAACAACTATGCTAACAACCATGCTACAAAAAAGGAAATATGTTGGCAACCAATACAACAAACTCTTAACTGACATTGTCTTCATTGATGTGCATCCCTTTCCATGCCAATTGTCCTGCAAAGGTTGTAAGTTGTCATCATGTTGCCACCTATGGTCTTATCTATTCTCCACATCATCAGCCACCCACAAGAGTGATAACTCGAACCCCTTGATTCCAGGCACCAATTGGTAGTGTCATTCAATAACACATTGGGTAGCGAGTTTTTGTAGTGCCTTCACAAAATACTTTGCACATTTTGTAGCGAAACTCCAAAACAATCCTGCAGAATTGGTAGCACCAAGTTTATATATCTCTATGTAAAATTTGGTAGCACCATACTTCAATCACCTCTGCGGAATTTGGAATTTGTAGCGCCAATCATCAAAACGGTCCTGCAAAATCCATAGCGCCAGTCATCAAAACGAATTTGGTATCACCACTATAATATATCCATCCGAATTTAGTAGCGCCATCATTACACAACTTAGGAGGTTTGGTATCATTTCTGTGGAATTCGTAGCACCATCCTTAAGTTCATTCTTAGGAGATTTGGTAGCACTGTCGGTAGCAAACTGGTAGGACATGTTAATTAGATGATTTTTCATCGCCATAGTGCCACAAAATGTTTGTGCTTCTTCTGTATGAGGATACTAATCTTTTGAAAGCACCAAAAATCTTGAGACGAAATTGTTAGGAGCCTATAAATACCTGTATAAGTGGAAAAAATACATCCTTGATCACTTACTCTTTCAAAAATAGGCCACTTCTCAAAAATGAAGCTTATGCCCCCCAACTATTTCATCAACCTAACACTCCTTCTTGTGGAAGGAGGACCTCCTTCTAACACAACAATGTGCTTTCCTTTTGTAGTGACAGGATTTTTAACTGCATGTGTGATTTTCTTCACTATTGGCTCCTCTTTTTCAATGGAATCTTCAACCAGCACATTCAAATTCCTCTGAGCCACTTCATCCTTGAAGTGTTGCAATTTTGCTTTGAGTTTTTTGTTCTGAGACTGAAAACCTATGTTTTTCCTATAGAGGTTCTTGAGTTGTTTATGGAGAGGAAGGGCTCTTCTAGATGAAATATTGCCAAATCAAGAGTGTTGCTGTAATTATCCATCAGTTCCTTCATCTTGATTTTTTCAGATAAACCCTCTGATTTCAAGCGAGAAACCTCCTTCCTAGCCTCTCTAAGTTGTCTAATCAATCTTTTGAAGTTGTTATTTCTAGGTGGAATGCTAATATTGATAAACTCAATAGAGTTCTTCATGGCTTAACTTTCATATTTCTATTGCACAGGGGCTCTGTCTACCACCTCAATAGGCTTCTCAATGCCTTTTCCTTTATCTCTCTTTTTCTTTATAATAGAAACCTTTGGTAGGACTTGTGCTTCAAAAACCTCCTTAAGGGATGATGATCTTGTGAAAGGTTTCCTGGCCTTTGTGCTAGCTGCTGAGGGAGATGAAAAGAAATGCAATTTCCTTCCTTTCTTGGTTATAGCTTTAGTAGATGAAGGGACCTCTTCTAATTCTATTGCAGGAGGAGGTGAAAATTATCTCTGTGGAGAATGATAAGCCTCCCTCTCTACTTATTGAACTTCCTTAACAACCTCTTTGTCTTGAGTAATGGATTTATTCTTTCTTTTCTTTCTTTTTTCTGTTGGAGCATCACTCGTAGATGGCAAAGGACTTTGCATCTCTGACTAAGGAGTTGAATATGTGTCCAACTTCATGTGAGAAGAGACAATGAATTGATCCCAAGGAATGTTCCTCTTCTTCAATTCTTCCATTACCAACATTTTGATCAATCCATAATGAAAGACACTAGTATCCACAGCCTTGGATTTGGCTTGGACTCTGTCAGACATTTTCCCCATGCTCCTCAACAAGTAGAAATGGATATTCATTTCATCTTTACCAGTAAAATGAAGCAGAGGTATTATATGGTATTGGTATAACATATTAAATCTCCCCTCACATGTGAAGTATCTCTATATTATCTTCAACATATTGTCAAAATATTCAACTAAATGACTTCTAGGCACTCCCTTGGACAAGTTGTCAGTCTGATAATCTGGTTTGGGGAAGAACTTGGAGAAGGAAACATTCAAATCCATATATTTAAACCATCTCTCCCCAATGTTAGGAATCCTTGTGGCTGTTGCAATAGAGGCTTAAGACACCTTAAACTCTAGGTCCCCTACCTTATTCTTAAGGCCATCAAAATGTGAGGCAAATTGCCTTGCCACTTTAGGATGTCCCCTCTGCATGTTTTGGCAAAATGAGAGGAAACTCAACCTTTGAAAAACTTCTCTAACCATTGGCTCTGCATCAAATAGGTGCATGTCTAAGGGTTTAGTTCTGACCATAGTGCATCCCTTGTGAGATTTATTCTTCTGAGGTGTCTCCATGGGTCAAGACAAGGGATCAAAAAATATGGTATAGTGAAGTCTAGGAGAGAAAATGAAGGAAAACTTTAATGGGAGAATGAAAATGAACAATGGTTGCTCCTTCCTAGGATTCTCCTCTAACTCACACTGTTTTGATGGCTTTTAGAAAGAAATAAATGCAATTTTCCCTCCCCTTATTGTCTTTAGATCTCAAAATGAAGAATAACAATGTAGTGAAAGGAAAACTACTGAAATATTCAATGAAAGCCTAGCTAAAAACACTCCAATCCAAATAGTAGAGGAAGCAGGGGAAATGTAACGAAGTTTCAACAGTTTTTTTGGTAGCACAGTGCGCACACAAGGAGTAAGTGTTTGCACGGGCACTCAACACTCAGGAGAAGAAGAAGATTGCGTGTTTGATAACTGAAAACCAGGTGTGGTGGCTGCAAGTTTGTGAGAGGGAAAAAATGGATGGAGAGGGATGAAGGAGTGAGCGATTTTGCAGACACTGTTGCTACCAAAACTCATGCAACAACTATCACCGGAGTTTTCTATGCAAAGGAGAGAAACCATGGAATACCTAGAGGAGTAATGACAACTTAGAGCACTGCAATTGTTTAGGATATCACCATGACCATATCATCTTCCAAATCCACCTCAGCAGTTGATCCCATAGCGTCGCTTCCAACTCATTTGAAATAGCAGTTTCAACAATGCTGAGTTTTGAAAACATTCAAAACTTGAAACTGTTTTTTATAAGATAATCCTTGTGCGGACAAGTGGATTTCCTCTTGGATACTATACCCCTATGACCACGACAAAAAAGTGATATTATGGACACTGACTTTCCTTTTCATGAAGCTAAACTTTCAAATAAGAAGAAGGAAGAATAGTAAATATCTTTGTACTGATGTTTGTCCTCGCTCGATCCAGGCTGATCTTGATCTCCAAGTTCTTTAGAAGGTCCTGTAATACAATAAGAAATAACAATGATACTTCCTACACTACCATGATTA
>ML860889.1:8488-24508 GCA_009831015.1 Picea engelmannii
CCCCCCCCCCCCAAAGCCATGAAGCATACACAGAGGACAGGGGAGACGGAGATGGGGACACCCCAATGCAACTAGACGAACGAGATCTAGTAGGCATAGACCTAGAAAAGTTAGAAGAGGCCCTGAATCAAAAGGACCTGCAGACCCTTCCCGAAGAACAACTGCGCAAGGTGCATAAAGTATTTCTCAACTCCTCCGCGGGATCCACAGCACGGCTGGGTATAGCCACAAACTCGAGTTCTGGTTCGAAGAAAATCCTTCGAGAGAACAAAAGACAAGGGCGTAAAACATTGCAGCAACTGATCAAGGAGGCGGGCAATCTCATGATAAATTCAGGACAGATCCGCAAGATCTCAGAGGTATACCTCCACACAACACCACCCGCCTAATGATGAAGATCCTCACCTGGAACATCAGAGGACTCAATGGTAGGTCCAAACAAAGGACCCTCTGAGACTGCATAAAGGCAGAAAATCCAGACATTCTAATGTTACAGGAAACCAAATGCGCAGGAACAGAAGCTGATATCATTTTTAAGCGAATCTGGCGAGAATGCAACTCCATATCAACAGACTCCATAGGTGCCTCCGGAGGCCTGGCCATCCTCTGGAATCCCTCCAACATCAATATCAGCAACCCCTTTTCAACCGTGGGAACAATAACGGCACACTTCGAGGTCATTGGCTAGAACCAGGAAGGAGCCATCACCAATGTCTATGGCCCCCACAATCAGCAAGACAAAGATAAACTCATGAAGAGGATTGAACTAATCAAAACCCTGGTGACAACCCAAAACTGGATCTTAGGAGGAGACTTCAATATGATCCTATCGCTAGAGGAAAAAACAGGAGGCACCAAAAAGCTGGAGCAAGACAGCGGTAAGTTCAAAACTCTCATTGATCATCTTAAGTTAGTAGATATAGAAAATAGCAATGGCATTTTCACTTGGTCTAATCGCAGATCGGGCACTCAACACATCGCATGCCGTCTGGACCGCTTCCTGGTCACTGAGGAATTAATGGAGTCAGGCTCCTATCTGGAAAGCCTCATCCTACCAAAAGTTGGTTCAGACCACTGGCCACTTGCTCTCAATTTAGACACAGAAGAAATACCTAAGTACAAGCCCTTTCACTTTGAAAAATTCTGGCTTCTACACCCAGACTTCCAGCAGCTAGCCAAATCCTGGTGGGCGCAGGCAGAAATAGACCATGGTTCCAGTATGTACAAATTCCAACAAAGACTCAAAAACTTCAAGCTGCTGTTGAAGCAATGGAATAAGAACAATTTTGGAAACATTTTTCAAAGCATCCGGAACATAGAAAGCCAGCTGGTGGAGATCCAAAACACCTTCATCTCTGGATCCATAACCACCGATCTAATGAGAGAGGAGGAGAAGCTCCAAGCACAATTAGAAGAAAGAAGAAAGCAAGAGGAAATTCTGTGGAAACAAAAATCCAGAGTACAATGGCTCAAGGAAGGGGAAAGGAATACAAAATTCTTCCACAGAGCAATGATGCATCGGCGCCATGTCAACAGAATCACCCATTTAGAAGACGGCCAGGGTAACACGGTCAGAGAACACTCCAAAATTGAAGCAGAGCTAATCAACTTCTACCAGGACCTCCTAACGGAAACCAAGAAGGACAGAACAGAAGCTATACAAAGAATCACCAGGCACATACCTTCACTGGTAACCCCGGAGAAAAATGTTGCATTAACAAGGCCCATCACCCAAGAGGAAGTGGATCAGGCAGTAAAAGCCATGCCCCCAGGAAAGGCCCCAGGCCCGGACGGGTTCACTACTGATTTCTTCCATCATTGTTGGGATCTAGTCAAAAAAGACGTCTGGGAAGTTGTAGAGGAATCGAGAGCTTCAGGTGTGGTCCTCCCAGCCCTCAATGCAACCTTCCTAACTCTCATTCTGAAAGAAGAAAGAGTCACAAATCCCAAGCAGTTCAGACCCATAGCCCTCTGCAACGTCATCTACAAAATTATAACGAAGGTAGTAGCTAACCGACTAAAACCCATTCTGACTCATGTCATCTCCAAGGAGCAGGCAGGGTATGTAGAAGGAAGACAAATCATGGACAACGTCATCCTGGCTCACGAGGTCATCCACTCCCTCCAAACTTCCAGAACCCCAGGTACGCTAATCAAACTGGACCTTTCCAAAGCGTTCGATCGAGCCAGCTGGCAATATCTTAGAGCCATCCTAGACTCCTTCGGTTTCGATCAGGGTTGGGTCAACTGGATCCTCAACCTCATCTCCTCAACATTCTTCTCCATCTTGGTAAATGGTGTCCCATCCAGACCTTTCTCACCCTCCCGAGGCATCAGACAGGGAGACCCCCTCTCGCCCTTCCTGTTTGTGCTCATGGCGGAAGGCCTAGGCAGATGCATCAAGGCTGCACTCATCGATGGCTCCCTCAAAGGTCTAACTCTTCACAGCATTCAGCCAGCTCTCTGCCATAGTCAATTCGTCGATGACACTCTCCTTCTCAACTCCCCCACGGTCCGGGAGGCCAACAAGCTCAACTCCATCCTCTCTGACTTCACGAAAGCCTCAGGCATGTCCCTAAACTATGACAAGTCCAAGCTCTACTTCTTCAATACTCCAACCCCTATTCAAACTCATATCTCCAGACTCCTTGGAATACCTAGGATCTCCCTTCTGTCCAATTATCTGGGCGTTCCCCTCACGGGAGAAACCGCCAGATCCATCTCCTAAGACAGTCTTCTCCTCTCCATTTCTAACAGACTAAGTAATTGGACCTTTAGACCCCTCAACATTGCCTCTCGGCTAGTCCTCCTAAAATTAGTTTTGCAGACTCTTCCCACCTATCTCTTCACGATCCTAACTGCTCCCAAACATGTTATTAGAGCCATCAGAAACCTTCAGCGGAATTTCCTCTGGCATGGACACCAATCCAATAAGAAATGGGCACTAGTAAACTGGGATAAACTCTACACGCCAAAAAGCCAAGGAGGATTAAGCCTTAGGGACCCGGGGAAGCTCAACCAAGTCATGGGAGCCAAAATCTGGTGGCGCTGGATAAAAACTCCAACAGTGGCCTGGGAACAAATTTGGACACAAAAGTATGCCCCCCTCACGCCAGTCAACCAGCTGATCAGGCATAACAACAGAATCCAAGGATCCAACATCTGGAACATTGCATGGCAAAATCGCACTCTGGTACAGAACCATGCCTTTTGGGAGGTCCGAGATGGAGAGAGTGCCATGTTTTGACATGACTCCTGGCAGCAATTTAAACCCCTGAATGAAATGGAGGACTTATCCACTCTCAAGGGAGCTCTCGATCCGCACACCTCCTTAAAGGTTAAAGATATTTGGAAACCCCAAGGACAACACCTTCCCTAACGTCAATGGAAAACCTCTCACCAAGACCTTGGAGTCCCAGAGAATCTCAACCTTCAAGGCTGGCAATCTCAAGCCAACCGCCAGAAAATTTCCAGAAGAGAAGGGCCGGACATCCTGAGATGGGGATACTCCACAGCTGGGACCTTCATAATAAAGGAAGCATACTCCCTACATAGCCACCCCCAAGGCGAAGTCAAAGAGCCCATATGGAGCAAAGTCTGGAATTCTGCTCTCTGGCCTAAGGTTTCCACCTTCCTGTGGCTGGTGGTGCACAATCGGGCCTTAACCTAGGATAATCTCAGGAAAAGAGGCTTCATTGGGCCATCCCTCTTTGTGCTCTGCTACCAACAAGAGGAAACCAAAGAACATCTTTTCAATGGATGTTGTTACTGCCAACAAATATGGGATCAAGGCGCGCAAATCATGCGCAAATCCAATCAATACCGAAACAACATCAATGATACAATAGAGAACTGGGACCGCATATCCTATAACAACTCGCTTCTAAATCACATCTGGCAGCTTCTACCAGGATTTGTCCTCTGGCAGCTCTGGAAGGAAAGAAACAAAAGAATCTTCCACTCCCAAGCCTCCACGTCGAAGGCCACATGGGAAAGAATCAGCTCTCTAATCAAGGAAACAGTTAGGAGCAAATCATAGAAAGCAGAGGACCTCAATTGCAATCCCGAGGAACAATGCATTCTTCAACGCTGGCAGCCCATCCTAATCAATCAATCAACACCAAGGACCAACAAACCTCTACAGATCAGCCCAATCACCTGGTCCCCCCCCTCTGCACACTTCATCAAAATCAACTTTGATGGAGCCTCCAAAGGCAACCCGGGAATAGCAGGATATGGAGCAGTGATCAGAGACTCCAAAGGAAAGATCCTAGGCCTGATAGCAGGCTTCTTAGGGGAAACAAAAAACAATGTGGCAGAAATAAAAGGGTTATTGAGGGGCCTCCAAGCAGCCATGGATAAAGATTACTACAAAATTGTCCTGGAAGGAGACTCACAAGTCATCATCCATTTAATCACCAAGATTCTCAATGGAAGTCACCCTTCAAAAATTTCACCGAGCTGGCGACTTTCAGGACTGCTAGAAGATTTCAACTGCCTCCTCCAACCCCATCTCAACATCATACCTTCCCATGTGAAGCGCGATGCAAATAGGGTAGCGGATTGTCTAGCAAATGAAGCAGTCGAAAGGGAATCCGATTACTCCTGCTGGGTGGACCACGTCTCAGAATGTTCAGACATCTTCACCAGGTGCCAAACCTTAGCCACCAGAGACTTATCCCCCTCGGATGGGGTGCCACGTAGTTATCCGGAGACACGCGAACTGATGCCGGGACGCATTATTAATGCATCAACCGACGAACATCCCCTCCGCCATTAAGTGACCATGGATTACAACAGCTGTTACCAAATGACGAGCCTCCTCGCGCAAGGGAATTGTACCAGCCTCCAGCGCACTCAGCACCAAGCCTTAATGGCTATGACGGTCGCGGTAGCCCTACGCCTTATCACAGGGATTGATAGCATAGAAAAGCATTTGCTCCTTGCAGTGTTCACTCCACCAGCGCATCTGCAATATACTCCATCGGAGTAGAGATTCAAGGTCCCGCCGAAGCTCTGGAGCAGAGCAGTCCATCCGCCAGGAACCCTGGTCATTCCCAGGGTCTCCACCATGCCCAGGGCACGAGGAAAGCCGCGCAGAGGTGCTGCTTGGTACACGGTCGAGTCTCGACGCCAGCGACAGAGGAAGTTTGAACAGGCACTGGCCATAGCGTCCACTCGACGGAGCAGGAAACCATGAACACCTCCCATGGCGTATGTGGAGGAAATTACTTTAGAGGAAGCCATGCAGAGCTACCCCAAGCCCCCACTGGTTACAGTTCCAGATAACTGGAACCCACCTACTGAATTCGGAAAGGAAGACAAGCCTCCGCCTAGGGACACTTAGAAGAATTTCAAAGCCAATAGCCCGGAGGAGCACTTCCCCAGCTATTTTGTTGAAGAAGAGACCCCTCTCGACGCAACCACAGGGACGGCGACCCAGTCTCTCAACCATTCGAAGCAAACAAACAAAGAAGCAATGGATTCTAGACACCAAGCCTCCGTCGACAGCTACGGGCTGGAGCAGCCACCCTTTACTGATTCGGGGCACCTCGCACTCATCTTCGAGCTAAGAAGTCTAATGGATGACCAGGTTTTTCGCCTCACTAGGATTGACCAGCGACTTGATATGCTCTTCGCGGCCCACTCCAAAAATCTACCACAGCGACAATGCCCAACGTGTGTGCAGACGTACGTGCTTCCAGCAGGCTGGCGACAACAGGGAAACGAGAAGAAGCGCACGGGTAAAACGGTTCAATGATGCTCTCGGTTAAGAGTTACTTTTCTGTTCTGCATGTAGCTCTAGTTCAGTTAGTTTTTTTAGTTTCCTTATATCTAGCTTATGGCATACAGTTTGAACCTCACAAGTGACAGTCCTAGTTTCCTTCGGGCAGGACGAAACCATGTCTATTTTGTCAAAAGAGTAACACTTGGCATAGGATGCCCAGTTGTCTCGGTTTCCTGCTTAGGCAGGACAGCTAGCGTCACAAACAGTTACTGTATTTCATTTATGATAATATAATAGGATCCATCTTTTTTACTTAAAAAAAAAAAAAATTGAATTAAATAGTTTCATTGCATTGAATAAAAAAAATTAAAAATATAATAAACTTATATTTTAAATTTTTTTTATTTCACTTAATATTTAATAAATTTAAAATTACATAAATACAAATAATTTAAAAAATTTAAATAAATTAATTGTTATTTTTTCACATTTATATGATTATTTTACTTTAAAACATAATTCCATAAATACAAATAATTTAATAATTAGAAAATTTAAATAAATAAATTATTATTATTTAACATTTATATGATTATTTTACTTTAGAATATAATTTCATTCTACTAATTTAATGACAAAAAGGGATTTTAGAGTTCAATTATGTCCCACTCAAATTAATCAAAAAAGGGTTTTGCTTTCTTTATGACATGGGATTATTTAAGAAATAGTAACTTAATTACAAAAAGGGTTTTGGCTTCTTTATGACTTGGGATTATTTAAGAAATAGTAGTACCTTCACTTCAACCCTTCACATAATTTTTAATGATGATATACTAACCTAACTTCAACCTTTGCATACAATTTTTAATGATAATATCGATAATATAACTTCAACCTTTGTATCGTCTTAAAAGGGCTAAAATATTTGGGTTTTCAGTTAAAGTCGATCAATTATAGGAAAGAAGATTGGAAATGGTTGATAACAAAAATAGAGAAAAGATTAAATGGATGGAGTTTCAGGTGGTTATCTAGAGTAGGTATATTCACTCTGACCAAATCCGTTATGGAAGCCATACCAATTTAATGGATGTCGCTAGCATGGATTCCAAAAGGGGTGCTAGAAAAAATTAGAAGGATTTGTTTTCGGTTTATTTGGTCTGGGTTTGGAGATAAGTATACCCAACCCTGGGCAAAGTGGGAAAGTATTGCATTACCAAAAGCTCTAGAAGGTTGGGGGCTCAAAAACATTTTCATGTTTTCCAAGGCCCTTGCAGCAAAGGTATGTTGGTGGCTCATTTTAGTTTCCAGTCGATGGAATCTAGTAGTCACACAAATACATCTCCCCATTTATAGTAGAAGATTGGATCAGAACCCCAAACAAATATGCATCAAATTGCTCGATTATTTGGAAAGCAATGATTTCCTCGTTCTCGGTGGTCGAGGACAGTCTTGCCTGGAGGGCAGGTAAAGGAAATCATCTTCGTATTGGAGTCGATCCTTGGCCAGGATGTGGGAATTCTCATATTCTCTTGGAGGAACTAATAGACCAGCTTCACAGGCAGGGTATCTTTTATCTCTCTCAACTAGTTGATCCTCATTCAACAAATCTATGGAACCAAGGATGGAAAAATGCTACTTCACTAGGTTTAAATGGGAATTCTGCAAACCTGATAAGAAGCTATATTGTAGCACTCAGAAGAGGACATATAAGACTCACAGATAGGGAAGATGAATTAGTTTGGCAAAAAAATCCCATATGCTCCTATACTCCAAAAGTTGGATACATAGCGTTGAATATAGACCCATTTCAAAAAAATCCCAGATGGTGGTGGAAGGGCCTTTGGAAGATGAAATGTCCTCAAAAAGCCAAAATCTATATGTGGGTAGCAATAAATAATCGAATCCCAACTTGGGATAACCTAAATAGGCATCAGATAGAAGGTCTGGGGAGATGCACTCTTTGTAAAAATGCAAATGAATCCACTTTTCATATACTCATCACATGTCCTTTCACCATGAAAGTTTGGACATAAACTTCCTTAAGCCTCAGGCAGAACTGCATATGGAATGGAGATTCTTTGGAGTTGCCTTGGCAAAACTGGTCTTGTGACCCAAGAAATAAGGAGATAAAAGCACTTCCTCTCTTAATTAGTTGGGGAATCTGGCTAGCAAGGAATGCAGAGATTTTTAAGGAAAAAACATCCATTCTAGAAGTAATCGTAGCACAAAGCCTATCAATCCTGCCACATTTTCCCCGGACCAAAGATGCACTAGCTTTACGGGTAAGACAACATGAGGATATTGATTTTTCAAACCTTGGGTTTTTTTCGATGGAGCCTCTCAGAACACAAATTGTGGAGGAGGAGATGTTCTACATCTTTCAGAAAACCATTGCTTTCATTTAAAAATGGGGTTGGGCAGGGGGACAAACAACTATGTTGAACTAATGGTGTTGAAGCTTCTACTTCTTTTCACCAAAGAAAAAGGAATACAACAAATACAAATTTTTGGGGACTCTATGAATGTCATTAATTGGGAAAGAAAGCATCAAACTTGTCACAATATATTTCTTTGTCCTATTATGGAGGAAATTTTTCGTTTGATGGACACTTTTATACTTTGGTTATCTCTCATGTATACAGGGACAGGAACTTGGTAGTGGATTCATTGTCTAAAGAGGGATTGTTGCTATCGCTGGGACAATGGCACATAACAAGAACAAAAGGGGAAGACTCAAATGCTTTTTATCATAGGCCTTTTATAGAAGATCAAGGTCATTTATAGGATTGAAGACAAGAATGAAGACAAAAAACTTTTTTCAACAAGTTTTGATCAACGCTGGTTTTCTCTCTTTTTTCGGCCTCTTCAAGGACATTTCTATCTACTTTCTGCACAACACTTTACTCTTAAAATTGTATTTCAACAACAACACAGTGAATGGACATTATGAATAGAATTTGGGCACCAACTGAGGGTCCTAGAAACCACAATTGATCTGATTTTTAGATATCTCTGTATATAAAGGGGGTCTTTTTTTGTTGATAGTATTTTTCCACCTTGTTCTGGGTGAGATTTATGTAGTTTCAATGGTAGACAAGGCAATGTGGGCCCACAAAAGCCAAATACTTTCAATGACCATATATGTGATGATATGTGGTCCTTTTTTTTCACGGTCATTACACACACTTTTGGTCTGTTGTGCTTCGGAAGCACCTACAAAATGTAATTTTGTCTCTTATAAGAAATAAAATTACGCTTTTTTCTGAGGAAAAAAAAAAAACTTCAACCCTTGCACACACTTTTTAATGATAATACCGTTTAGATTGTCTAATTTTTTTTTGGAATATTGAGAACCTAACTTCAACCTTTGCACACAGTTTTTAATGATAATATCGATAATATAATTTCAACCCTTGCACACACTCTTTAATGATAATATCGTTTAGATTGTCTATTTTTTTTTTTCTGGAATATTGAGAACTTATTACTTCAACTCTTATAAAAAATTCAATGGGTACAGTCTTCTTATTGACTTTGAAAACTAGTGATTATGGTTCTATTATCTATGTTAGGATATGTATTTATGCATATTTAAGCAAAAATCTTCCTAACCACATCATGTTGGAATGTCGCAACTGAAGTCAATCCGAACCTATAGACTATAAACATATTGCCTTTTGTTGCAAACTTTTCTTTGATCATGATCATGTGGGAACTTCCGATCTGAAGGTATATTCGTCTCTTACTCCAAAAAACAAACTCACAAGCCCTTAGTGGAAAGGCTCAAAGTAAGATAACCATTGGATCCTTAAAATCATTCACTGTATCAAAGTAATGATTTTATGTAAAATCATTACTGGATCATATGTAAAATCATTCACTGGCTCAAAGTAATGATTTTATATATGCCAACCATGAACAATCTAGAGGTCAATTACACTACAATTATGAAAATTTCAAGGAAAAAAGATTAAAACAAAGAAATATGATCATCTATATTGAATAAATAGAGATGTATGACGATAGTTGTAATTCGCTACTTAAGTTCAATAAAAAAAATGAATATTAACTTACATACTTAAATTTTCTTTATAACAATATAATTCTTTGTAATTCTTTGAATTTTTAGCCTCTTCCAAAACTATGTATATGGCACATTTACTAAAATGGGAAAGTCCTAGAAATACATGTTGAATATATGAAGTCGTTATTAATTCTATTGATGCAAAACTACTTATTTGACACCTTTACTAAAATTTTGAAGTCATAGAAATACATGGTGAATATACGGAGTGGTTCTTGATTTTATAGGCGTTCTTACACTAGAATGAATAGGCTCATTACAATCATGCATGAAGCCATTACAAAATTGTGTGGGTTTACCTTTTTGCACCATGTTGGGTTTACCATTTTGCACCACACTACAAATAGCCTTAATGATAGTTTCCCTATAGTTGTGTATCGTTTTGATTAAGTCATATATTACTTGAAGCCATGACTAACTTAAATCAATTAATCATGTAACACACTACAAATAAATGTTCTACATTTTAACTTTTTCTAGTTTCTTTTCACCGAAAATCGACAACTCAAACTTTGTTGAAATAACAATTTTTTATTGATGAAATTGGTATTTTAATGCATAAATGCATCTCCATCGAATACTCCATACTAGAATCGGATTGTGCAATGTTAACATCTGATATTTTTTATTCCATCAATCCAAAATGAGTTTAATTTCAAGCTTAAAGTGTCGATTTCCCCTTTCATTATTTTGAATGATTGAAAAAAAGTCAATTCATCATGTGTTTAGGTTACTTAATTTCCTTCTAATTATATACCATTTTGATTTGTCAATATCACACTTCAAGCTATGACTAACTTAAATCATTTTTATTCATAATATTTTGGTTAAAAACATCTCATTCAAAAGATGCATGGAGCCATTGTGATTTAAACTCACAAATAACATATTTAAAGATGTTTCCATTTTCTATTGATTAACCTTCCTATGTCTTTAGGTTCAAATAATTTGTGGGGACCAAACACAACATTCCTCAATTCCCTCCATTTTTAGTCACAAAGGTTCCCTATATTGAATGATAAGACTAAACTATAACGGTGGGCTTAAGTCTTTATCTCCATCTAGGTAATGAAGAAAATGAAGACTAAACTGTAATGGCGGGCTTAAGTCTTTATCTCCATCTAAGTGTAGAGATAAACAACTTGTGGGGTTCCTTGTTATAAAGTATTTATAATTTTTAATTGGAGGAGTGGTCAAAATTTCAATGTTAGATTTACTTGAGATTTGTGTTGGGCTTCAACAAACCTCAAAATGGAAAGGTGTGGAGATCCACATTTTTGTTGTGATAACAATTACTTTGGATAATCTCTTTTGTTTTAATATTGATTAATATGAGATGTTATCACTTGTGTTTTAAGCGATGGTTGTTTGCTTATAGTATTTAATGTTTCATGGGTCT
This sequence comes from Picea engelmannii, assembly GCA_009831015.1. Classification (NCBI taxonomy): domain Eukaryota; kingdom Viridiplantae; phylum Streptophyta; class Pinopsida; order Pinales; family Pinaceae; genus Picea; species Picea engelmannii. The sequence goes on from ML860889.1 coordinate 19,700, forward strand.
TAATCATATAATCTTGAAGAGAAATTTTAAGAATCTATTTTTATTTTAAAATGTAAAAACTTTCGTGAATCTTACTAATTCTTAAAATGTTTCACAATATTTTGTAAAAAAATTAAAATTTTTAAAAATTTTGATATAAATTCTAGAAAACTTTGACTATTTTTAGAGTAAAATATTTTTATAATATAATATTTAGATGAATAATGAAAATTGACAAATTATTTTTTTGGAAAAAAAACATGAAAAACTAACCTATGACAAAATTTAGCCCCTAAATTTTTTCTCAATAACTTCCTTCTTTAACTTCCTTCTTTATTTTTGTTTAGACAAGATTAATTACATGAATTTAAGGTCAATTACAATGAGTAAAATACAACTTTTTACAGAGAAAAAATCGCTCAAATTATCATTAAATAATAATTTTTTTACAATTACAATAAACACCGACTTCAATAGAAGAGATCACTCCTAAAAGCACTGTCTTGATTCAATCCCAGCACTCTATAACAAGAAGCGAAGCTACACAGTTGTCCAATGTCTGTCCCATCATTCCATGACATGAAACGAAGCCACCCAAAAATGAAAGTGAAGCACAAGTCAATGGGAAAATAATTGATTCCAAACCGAGTCACAAGAAACTATCACACAAAAAATAATGGCAATAGAACGGTCATTCCAGCGGAGGAACATCCTCAAAATTTTAGAAAATGTTTAGAGTAATTGGGGGACCTTCCCTTTCACCATCCCAATTGCAATATAGCAGGCTCCCTTTAGGCGAAACGAGGGCTCTTTTTGACAGGAAATCTGCTTCTACATTCAATTCTCTAAAAATATGTTGGAAAAGGATTTCTTGAAAAATTTTCTCCAAGATCCGAACTCTGTGTTTCCATCCTTCAATTTTGGTGGCTATTAGATTGACCTTTCGTTGCATCCACTCGATAACAACCTTGGAATCCGCCATCATTTGCGCATGACGAATATCCAAGAAATTTACCAGAAAAAAAGAAGCCCACACACCAACTAGCTCTACCTTCGTATTGGTTCTAGATCCGCAATTGAAAAACCACCTTATATCTGGATCATAAACTCTTTTCGTGGATCCCCCTGCCCCGCAAGTTTTTCCTTCATTTATGGACGCCCCATCAAAGAAGGCAACCGTAAAGTCATTAATCTGTTCAATAAGACTTAATCTTAATGTAATCTGCTTATGCTTTGCAGGACTGAAAGAGAGGCTAGTTAATGATTTATGGATAACTCTATAGGTAGAGGGTTTAATCCCTTCAAAAAGTGTATTGTTTTGTTCCATCCACAAGAACCAACAAATCGGAACCAGGAGCTTCTTGGGCACTGCTTTGTGCTGTAACCATTTCTCCATCGCATGGCCAAGAGTACAACCAGACCAATCCAATTGTAGATTTAGTGCAGAAAGGCATGTACACCAGACTATCTTTGTAAACTTGCAGTGTATAAACAAGTGTTCTATGTCTTCATCGTCTGCTCTGAACAGATGGCAGAACCCTGGACCCGACCATCCCCTTTTTTTTAATGCATCCCAAGTAAGAATATAGTGTTTTGTCGCTAGCCATAAGAATAGTATAATCATTAGTTGAATGCGCCACCTCCACAGTTTAGCCTTCCACCCTGTCAAAACCGAAAAAGACTGGATAGAAATTAATGCATGATAGCAGTTCTCAACCGATAACTTGCATGAGGAGTCTCCACCGCTCCAGATGAGACTGTCTTCTTCATCTGCTTTAAGTGTGATCCCTGCTTGACTAAGACCACTAGTAAATAATTCCCACTCCTTTGCCTGAGCGCCCCTCAATCCCAGATCATTGCTTCTCTTCCACTGTTCAATGTCGGTTAACAAATTTGTGTTTGTTGTTGCTTGTGCCAACGTAGACACTCCCCTTTCTTTTACAACTTAACACAATTGTCTTTCACATGGACATGACTTCGTTAATAAAACGTCATGTCTACGGCTTGGTTAAATTCTTTGCAGTGAATAAAACAACTCTTGGTTTGCGTCCCTTTGCTTGATCGCAAGTAATGTATGGTATATGGAAGAGCTAATTATTGTGGTTTCTTCTAGACCTTTATGCATTTATTTCATTGTTTCCTACTTGGGTATTAATAATAGATGATGCATGGTTTGTTGTTTCTTTTGAGCAATTTCCTTATTTATGTTGATTTAATGCATTGTTATTATTGTTTTTCTTTGGTTATTTTGAATTGTGTGTATATTAATTGATTTTTTAATGATTAATTGTGTATGTTTTTGTTATTTATAGCAATGAGAGTTGTAAAGAGATAATTAAGAGTAAATTAAGTATAGGGAGAGTTTTTGGTTTAATAAGAATAAGTATATTTTGTACTAGAAATTTGTTGTGGTTGTATTGGTCAACATAATAATACAAAAACATAGAGTTTGTTAAAAAATGAAATTTTGAAACTTGTCCAAAACTTGAAGTTTACTATCTAAAGAAACATGGCAATCCTCCCAGAGGATTATGATAAGATACTATTCATATAAATTCTATAGAAAACAAATCAAATTAAATGAAATTTGCAAAAAATTAAACACTAATACTCGATAAAGGCATGATAATTGTAAGCTTCCTCCTGGTTTTCTAGTGTGGCTTGAAATTTGTAGTCTACACCCATTATTTTCACATTGTCCTCATGTTGTTGTATAGTGACGTCTTCCTTGATTTCCTCAATTATTGACCTAATAGATAGCCTATCATTTGAGGCAACTAAAGTGGGACTTCTAACTAGATTCACAACCCTTTGAGAAATAACAACACACTTAGCTTGAAGGGATTCTACTTGCCACTTTTGACTATGCAAGGTTTCCATAATGAAGGCATATTCATTATTTCTAGTTTCTTCCTGATAGTGTATCCTACCAGTCATAGAGAAAAACAAATTCCTATTGTTTGTAATAAGATGTTCATGTCTCCTTGGAATTTTATGTATATCAATGGTTTCACACAGTTGACATCTCCTAGAATGCAAGTGGTCCAATCTGAAGGCACTACATAACACCTACACATTCCCCCTTCCACTTCCCACATATTCCATTATCAAACCACCATAACCATTAACCATACATTTTTCCAACATTCCCTTGGATAAGTGACAACAAATCAAGAGACTTTCAAAATCAGAGTTTATTCCACATAAACTTGGCCCACTAACATTTTGTTTCACTGCATAAAGTGAGAGGTGCACATGATTCTTGACAAGAAACAACATGAATTGAGCCACGATGTTAGGCCACCCATACCAATACAAAAAGAATCCAACGCAAGAAACACTAAGCCACCAAATGGGGCCTCCGAGCAAACCAAAATCCAATGAGAAACAACTAGGAATTGTCTCAAGCCCGAAGGAAAGAAAAGCTCCATTCGAGTCATATAAGAACAAATCAAGAAACCACAGAGTCTCCCCTACTTGAATTCGAGAATAATCCACCAAACCCATTATCCCACCTATAGAAGAACCCAATTCCCTCCACAATTGGTTAGCCTACTTTAACATTAAACACTAAGTCTGTGAGGGTATTGTAGGGATGATACTCCATGAATGTTGTGCTCCAAGATTTAAACACCCATGCCATTTGATATGCCATTTGGCTTTCATTCAAAGCTTATTCATAACTATGATTTGAAAATTAAGGAATGGGGAAGGTTGTAAACCCTCTTTTAGTTCTTAGGACTCCACAATCCAACCGAGAGACCATGTTGTCCAGATGATGTTCCTGCTTGCTAAGCTCCCTCAAGATATGGTAATATTCGACAGTTCCAAACCTGCTAACTTCGTTTTGTATTCGCCTAATAATTGTTGTGAGTTTTCTATCTCTAGGAGAGGAATGTATGTGCATCAATTTGATAACTAATGTTGAATCCCTAATAATAATTAGGCTTTTGATATGACTTGCATTTATGAGCTTTAACCCCTGGAAAAGAGCTAATGCCTTCGCCCGGTTATTTGAAAGTCTACTCAGGTCCCATTCAAAGTCAATTTCTTGATTTCCCTAGAGATCAATAATGATACCCCCCCCCATCGTGCACCTGCCACTCTTGGATTACCTTTTGAAGCACCATCAAATAATAATAGATGTTTTCCTCGGGATAAACTCCTCTTCTCCCAATCAATTTTTCCAATTCGGTCCCTAGATGGGATTGGAAATGGATCTCTTTGTTTGTGGAACAAATCTTGCCAACAAACCTTGAAGCCAATCCCTATCTTCTTATTCTAGCATCTCTATATTGTGACCTTTAATCCCTTTGATTTGAATTGTTTCAACCAATGAATCATGAGCCTAATTGGTAGCAATTTTTGGGGTTATATTTATATGTTGAAAGATATCCTTATTTCTTGCAAGCCAAATCTCCCAGCATATAAATTTTGGCATTGCAAGTCACACTCTTTTTAATATCGATTTGTTCAATAAGGTTCTAGTATATTCTTTATGCAATAATGTGAACATGTCTTTCTAGGATTCAGATAAGAGCATCTTGTGGGTGATTTATTCAAAGGAAAATTTTCATACCTGCACTAAGAATGGACATTCAAAAAACAAGTGCCTCTGTGATTCAATTGCATTGATGCACAAAACACATCTTGATGGACCTATGATTTCCTGCCTTTGAATATTCTTCGTTGTTAATAGTTTCCCATGAACCATAATCCAACAAAATGTATTGATTTTAGGCAAGTCTTCTTCACTTCAAATGTGTTTCCAAATTCACAAACTAGGCAATAAAGGCATATCAAAACGGGCAATTGCACCCCATTTTAACT
>ML860889.1:32505-44421 GCA_009831015.1 Picea engelmannii
GGGGGGGGGGGGGGCATGGGCGCAGGATTCTCTGCCCCATAGTTACATGGAGCGTTCGGGGTAGCGCCCCGATTTGTTTTGGGCGGTTTTGTTATTTTAGCATTTTTTGCTATTTTTAGCGGTTTTCTAAATTAATCCCAGATTAAGGGATTATGGTTTTGGTAGCTGCAAAATACCTAAAATATTGTGTATATATTGTATTGTGAATGGTGAAATTAATAAAATGAACAGTTGAGAGGTGCAACACCAAGGAAGGTTGGTTTTCTCTCGGTTAAGGGTTTCCAACATAAATCTTTATGTACTATATGTGTGAGCCATTCATTAATTTTTGTTCTTGCTTAGAATCTATATGCATTTCTTTACCTCACAGGTTTAAAACTTATAGTATGGTGGATAGGTTGTTATATCGAAGTTCATACAACAATTGAATGTCCAAGATTGAGGGGTGCAGGACCCCCTACTCACCCGATAGCGCCTCCACCAGTTCAACCATCGAAAGGGGTTGCACAAGTCATCGCTATATCGCCACTTCATGGCCATGTTTAGTACCATGCTTTTCCGAATTATCAAGGAGACCAGAGTGATGAGTATTGCAAGATCTATAGAAGTCACAGACACTCTCTAAGGAACTGCTCTATTCTACAAGAGTATACCCTTGTTCTGAATACGATATATTATGAATTTTGTGGGTCACCAACTCATTCTACCAACCAATGTAGAGCTTTGGATGGTCTCATTGATAGATTAGATCATTTTGCATTTACAGTCAACGACACCCCTCAAGGGTTCAGAGGAGGTCGTCGAGGTGGAGGAAATCTTAGAGGTGGACAGACTGGCGAATGAGGACCAATTCACTACTACAACCGTGATGAGCAAGGGCATCTTGAAAGAGATTGTCCGCTTCCACGAAGACCATGGTGTGCACATTGTAGAAATAATACCCACTCCACCAAAAATTGTACAGAGCTGATTACCAAATGGGAAGATCATGCAAGGAAAAGAGGAGCTAATCTGATAAATTATGAGCGTAGATATGTAGTTGAGGGAAGCACGCCCAATATTAAGATTGTCACTAGAGGAGGAACCAAGACTGGTGTCGATATTGAAAGTCCTCATTAGGTTAAGATCCAAAAGGTCATTCATGAGAATGCCAAGTACGATATTGTAAGGCAGAAGGAATTCCTTAAGGAAATGGTGGAAATGTTCAGACATCTATCTAGTTCTGCAATGCCTGAGGTTGTGGAACCAAGTTTTAAGCCACACCCTCACCAACCAAGAGTCGCTCGAGAATCTCTTGCTCAGCCACAAAAGGTTTTTGATCTGTGTTTACAACTATTTTCTATCATATTGGATGATGAACAACTTACCGGGAAGTTGTTGAACACAATCAAAAGGGCCTTGGGAATCGAAATAAATTTCGGAAGAGTCCATTGTTGCTAACCTCCCAACAAGGAATGTAAGTAGGATATAAAGAAGAAAGAGGAGAAATGGGAGAGAATTTTGGATGAATGCTCACCTTGATGAATATGAGATCAGGGATGTTATGCTAGACTTGGGTTCTGATGTCAATATATTTCCAAATATGACCTTGGAAGCAATGGGAAAACCCAAGATAATTTATTCTCCTATACAGTTACAAATGGAGAATTGATATTGCATCTATCCGGTAAGAAGGCTACAAAATGTTGAAGTGGATTTCACTGGTGTCAAAACAATGGAAGACTTTGAGGTCATCGAAATAATGGGGGAAAAAGATATGTACCCATCTCTATTCGGCATTGACTAGGCCTATGAGAATTATGCTATAACAGATCTTAAGAAAGAAATTATGACCTTTGAATTTGATGGCATGAAATTCACTCAGCCTCTAGACCCATATAAAGGTACACGATATACTAAACCAACAGATGAGAATATGGAATAGGATATTTTGGATCAACTATACACTATGACTACAGGAAATCGAGCAGATTACATTAATCCCAATGCAAATGGATCCATAATTTGGTGAATCATTCAGTCTGCGGATGAAGACTCTGAAGCTGCTTGGGACAACTGGCAGCATGGAAGGTGTGAAAATTTCTCCAAGCATTGTGCAACTGTCAAGTCAGTAAGATGGATTGGATATGTGATAGGTAATTGCCCAACATACGATGGCACCTATGATCTAACTAGTTTCCTTGTTGACATGGAGGAAAAGGTTGTTGTAGACAAAAAGAGTTTCAACACTTGACATAGAACTGAAGTCTTCCCTAGTCAGGTGGTGGGTTGCACATAAGGAAACTCTTTCTTCTTGGGATGAGGTTAAGTTTGTCATTCAATACTATTTCATTCTTCTATCACTGGTCAACTAGTCTAGTAAGGATCAGAAACTAAAGAGTTAGGTTGTAACTCTAGAACCATACGATGGGTCATCTGATTCAAGGGAGCATATTGAATATTGCGTTGGGGTATGGAAAGTTGTGCAACTTCCTTTTTAGTTATGGGTACACCAATTATTCCATTCTCTATGAACCAAGTTGCGCAACTTCCTTTTTAGTTATGGGTACACCAATTATTCCATTCTCTATGAACCATTATGAAATCCTAGTATGTGCATGAGAATAATAGAAGACAAACTACTTGCTGGAAGATGCTTAAAGGTTAGTTCTGCCAAGATTTCTCTTTTTCTAGTAAGTCTCCTGAAATCACCCTATTACTGCAACAAACCAAGAAAATGTTATTTACTAGTGGATATAAACCTAAATATCCTCCTACAATATGTTATGAACATGAACATCTGCTTCACTATAGTTTTTATCCATCCCCCACAAGAATACCCATGGCCTGTAGTAAAGTTGATACAGATCCAGAGGATTTTGAAGATCTAGAGGAACTTAGACACTTAACATTTAAGGAATCTGCAGGAACAAGAATAGTTAAAGACACTATCTTCAATGATGTGAGTAGTTCATATATTAAACCTCTAATGTTGCATAAAGTAAACATAGGGAGTGAGGATCATCCTAAGATGACATCCATAGGAGACTATTGGGATGAGCAAACTATGATAGAGATACAGGCTTTGTTGCGGGAGTATGAGGATCTCTTTCCTAAGATTTTTTCAGAACTAAAGGGGATTAAGGGAGATTTAGGAGAAATGAGGATCGAATTAAAACCAATGCTAAGCCTGTCAAGCACAGACCATACCATCTGAATCTGCGAGTCAAGAAGAAGGTTAAGAAAGAGACTAATAGAATGTTTGCAGCTGGGCTAATTTTCCTTGCAGATGAGGCTGAGTGGATCAGTCCTATTGTAATATAAAGCAAGAAGGGTATTGATTTTATAAGAGTCTATGTGGATTATAGGAGTTTGAACTTAGCTTTTGTACATGACCCTTTTCCTACTCCCTTTAGTGATGAAGTTCTTGATCAAGTGGCGGGAAACGAAGCCTATTCATTCATAGATGGGTTCTCGAGCTATCATTAGGTTAGAATTGCGGAAGAAAATAAGAGAAAGACTACCTTCACTACAGAATGGGGTTCTTTTGATTATAATGTTATGCACTTTGGACTGAAGAATGCCCCAGTTGTTTTCTCTCGAATAGTTATTGTTGCATTCCATGACTTTATTCATAAGTTTCTTGAAGTATATATGGATGATTGGATCGTGTACAACCTATTGAAGGAGCACATAGGTTTACTCTAACTGATGCTTGATCATTGCATACAACTGCAGATTTCTTTAAACCTGAAGAAGTGTATGTTTTGTGTACCCTTTGGAAATTTGCTAGGACATATAGTATTCAGGGAAGGAATGTTAGTTGACCCTGCAAAGGTTGTTTTCATACTGAATATGCCTCCTCCTAAGACTACTAAATAGTTGTGGTCAATGTTGGGCCACACTAGATACTACCGCAGATTTATCATAAATTATGCAAGCACAACTACCCCATTGGAGAAATTGTTGAAGAAATATGAAGCCTTCAGTTGGAAGCTCGAGTGTGACCAAACCTTTGATACCCTCAAAGGAAAGTTGAGTATTGCCCATATTTGTATATATCTGAATTGAAATGTGGAATTTCATGTACACATTGATGCTTCTAGTATTGCTTTGGGTGCAATCCTTGCGCAACTTGGTGAAGGAAACCTAGATCATCCCATCTACTTTGCTAGCAGGAATCTTTCTTAGGTCAAGTGCAACTACACTACCACTGAAAGGGAAGGTTTGGCAATGGTTTATGCTTTGCAAAAGTTTAAACATTATTTGTTAGGAGACCATTTTAAATTCTTTATTGATCATTCCATTTTGAAATATCTGGTTAACAAGCCTGTGTTAGAAGGCAAAATTTGTAGATGGTTGTTTTTGTTTCATGAGTTTTCCTTTAAAATTATTGTCAATCCAGACAAACTGAATGTTGGTATCGATCATGTATCTCGATTAGAATCAACTGAGAGTGGTGGAGCTGCCGATGACCAACTCCCAGATGCATATCTTTCTAATATTGAGGCTATCCCTAATTACCTTTTAGATATTGCATTGTTTCTCACTATTGGTACTATGCCTGAAGGGTATTTTGCAACTTAGAAGAGGCATCTAGTGGTCCATGCTGTCGATTTTCAGTTGATCTTAGGATAGTTGTATAAACTGGGATTGGACAACATCCTTTGATGATGTGTACTTGATCATGAGCAACCAACGATCTTGTGGGAATGCCACTACGGAGTTGCAGGAGGACATGTCAGAGGGAAAGAGACAGCCCATAAGATATTATAGGCAGGATGATGGTGGTCGACTATCTTCAAAGATGCCAAGGATTACGTTAGGGCATGTGATGTTTGTTAGAGAGTCGATAAACTGTCGTCCAAAGATGATTTTCCCTTACATCTTGTTCGAGCTCTTCAAGCATTTGAGAAATGGGCATTTGACTTCATAGGATCGATCAATCCATCAACCAAGCATTTGAAGGCAAGGTATATCATCATTGCTATCGACTATCTCACCCATTGGGCCAAAGCATAACCAGTCCGAGATTTCTCTACAGATGTTGCAGCCAGGTTTATTTTTGAAAACATCATCACTCGATTTAGATTCCCTCGAAGTTTGACCAGTGATCAGGGTGAACATTTCATCAGCAAGATTGTAGCCACTCTTGCTCGCGAGTTCCTAATTCAACATCACAAAAGTAGCCCATATCGTCCACAAAATAACGGTACATTCGAAGCATTTAACAAGATTTTGGAAAGAGGGTTAACCAAGGTATGTTGCGCAAATAGAGATGACTGAAATGAATGAGTTCTCACAGTATTATGGGCTTACATGACTACTACAAAGAAACTGCATAAGTATACTCCATTCAATTTGGTTTATGGCCAAGAAGCAGTTGTTTGCATCGAGTTCATTAATCTAAGCTTATATATTGCACACATTACTCACATGACAAATGACGAATCAATTGCGGAATGGGTTGCAGAGTTGTTTGCATTGGATGAAGCCTGATTTTTGGCCAATTTTCATCAAACGGTGGAGAAGGCTCAACAAAAAGCTTGGTATGATAGACACATTAAGAACAAGACGTTTGCGTAGGTAATCAAGTTTTGTTATATGACAACAAGTACCAAAAGCATCCGGGGAAGCTGCAAATGCATTGGCTCTGACCTTTTATAGTTGTGGAAATCCGTGAGTCTGGAGCTCTTAGTCTGGCACAACTAAATGAAATTCTCCATCCAGGATGGGTGAATGATGCACGCCTGAAGCCCTACATTTATGCTCAAAAAGAGAAGTTTCGCAGCACTCCTGTCACCGGGAGTGAATACTATAGGTAGGAATTTCAATTGTTTTGTTGTTTCCCTTTTCCGTCAATAAAAAAATGACCTGTCCCACTGTCGCTCATCGATGCATCTAGTTTCTAGTATTAGTTCCTCCAACCTGGATCACACCTTCGTGGTCGGGGAGGTCTGTGTCAAATATTTCAGGGTATTTAGTGGTTGTCTAATTTGAAATCTGTCCCATGTTATTGTCACCCTGTTAGTTAAATTTCATTGGTAACTTTTTGGTTGCCATCCTGTCATTGTCTGCCCGAGTCTTTCAAATCCCAACAACTGTCACTACCTTTTTGGTTAATCATTGGTGTGGTAATTACTTTTTCGTTCGCTCTGATGTTCCTCTACCGTGTTCTCGTTTATGCTCTTTATTGCCCAAATCCCCTCTTAGATTATGCCACGTTCAATGGTCATATCCGACATTAACGACGAGTTACCTCCATGCTATATCTCTTAATTACTACTAGTCATGTCACCTCCTTAATGTTGCCTATAAACTTGTCTTTGCTTGACTGCTCAACATTATCGTGTTTTACTCAAGTTATTTGCATACCTAGTCTTGGAGCCCTTCGAGAATTCTACAAGTCTGCAACCATGCCTCTATCCACTAGTTTTATTTGTTTACCAATGCAGGTTTGTTGGGATGGTTCAGACTTCCAACCAAGGAGCCCTTCCGAAAGTCGTTGTTCCAGAGGAATTTATTGATCCACGGGTCAAAGTTCTTGGTGATCTCCATGGAAAGGTCGAGAAAACTCAGTTGCTCGACATTGACCTCGCAGATGCATCATAGTACCCTTAGATGGCTATCCATACATTCATGGATTGCTCGGCCCTACCAACCGGTGAATTTAAGTGGGAGTGGAAACCGTCCTTCATACCCCTCCGGGACACTACTTTGTTGAATTTGCGCGACCTACCAGCGTTCGACACTATTGGAGAAGTTGCCCAGTGCACAAAGTTTCTCATTAGTTGGGTGCACAATGGTTCTTTATGGTTGGACTAGGCCTACTCCATCCATGTGGAAGATATTCACAAGTTGTATGACTTATCCATGGAAGGGCAGGATGTGACGCAAGGCTTCTAGGGTTCAGGGAAGCATGGCCGCAAGAAAGGAGAAACCAACCTCTACAACAAATATGACACTAGGCAAGGAGGTCATGGAGCACTCATTGACCAAATCAATGATGAGCAGGTTCGTTGTGCCTTCTATGTATTTGCAGGAAAGGTCATGAAGAACTACTCGCAAGGCGAGTGTACCCTTGACGCCATAACAATGGTTGAGTTTAACAAAAATGGAACATCATTGAATTGGTGTAGGTACCTGCTCACGTAAATGTTGTGGGTTTTCGCCTATGTGCATGACCAGGTCACGTATTTCATATATGGCTACTTGTTGGTCACGTTCACTATGTGAAAGTGGCAACTGCCTCATGGTCGAAGTCTCTCCCATGCTCTTGACAGTTGTATCGCCAAGCTTTTCGACCCCTGGCACAGTCACATTGCTACCACTAACTCAAAAGATCACAACGTTGCCTTTTTGCAGTGGCACAATGACCTTATTTAAGCTACAAAGCGACTGAGAATTTCGTAGGCGCTACTCAACTGACACACCCACAACATATGGTTTGACATGAACTGAGACTTTACTTTTGTGAGGCCTTTAGGTGTAGCTCCGTCAATATTTCACACTACTCCTTTTCCTTTTTATCTAGATGACGCAATTCTGGACAAGGTCACTGTATGGCCTAGGATCACCAAAGAACATAAGAGATCAGGCATCTCATATACGATGCTCGGGATATCTCAACGGTTGACTCCAATACAGACCAAGGGTGCAGGCCCAAGCATGACCACATCGAAGAGAAGACACTACCTAAGTCAGTTTTTCTTCCATTCCTGTCAATTCCAAATGATGCCACTATTTATGGAAAGTAGCTTCGCAAAGTCTTGCTACTGCTTTTCCTCGTAAGAAATTACGCTCTGGCTCTCCATCCATCTCCACCACTGACACCATTGTCACAGATGCTACTCCCATTTATTCCCTTTCGCCAACAACTCATACCCCCACTCCCATTCCCTCTTCCGTTCCCATCATCACTATTATCAATGACCCACTAGTCAAGACCCAACCCTTTCCCATCATAGAGGAGCCCACCCGTCAACCGCCTAGTTTGGTCGTGAATGCCCCATCCTCCACTTCGTCGTCCTCTCACCACACTCATTTCGACACTACAAAACTCACGTCTACTTCCCATTTCACAATGACTATAGGAACCACTGTCCCCATTCCATCCACCTTCCCCAACGATTCACAAGCCCATGTTCCCCTTGATACCCAGCCCAAATCCCTACTCTCTATAGGGGCTGAGAAATCCTCCGAAGTGTCGAAACAAATGAGTCTATATCCTCGAGACACTCATATAGATACCCAGGAGGACACCCATTCTGCGCAGAACACAAGTTCGGTCAAGGAACATATTGAGCTGCTGCTACAGGATCCACAACAGTGCCGCACAATCTTGGAATTGTGCCTAGAGAGCACTAACGTCATTGGGACACTTCCTCCAGAAGTCTAGGATAGGCTTGCCTACATCCTTCACACTACTTCGCCTAGTCCTGACGATGCTGGTACCCCTAGTATGTTTGAGCGATTTGTCGCTAGTGGCCAACCACTGGCTTCATGGTTTCCCTTGGATTCCTCCTTCACCAGTGGCGAGCTTGCGGCGTGGTCTACACCGCAACACATGATTCTTGTGCAAGCATCCACATATCAGCTTGAGAAAAGAGTTCTCACTGCAGAATAGACGAACAAAGAGCTTACACAACATACATAACAACTGCGCTAAGCTGTAATTGTAGCCACTTCAGCCAGGGATCATGAGCAGTGGTTGCGAACACAAGCCGAGTCTAATATTGCAGTTGTTTCTGATAAGTTTCTCCAAGTTTGGTCCACCTTCAGACATGTTGCTCCTGAGCTCCCTAAGGATATCACCCTAGTTGTGCCTCTGGAGCGACTTCAGCTCATTGTTGATGCCTGGTCATAATTGGCTCCGAGGACTGATAACCCTCGACAAGAGATGGATGTAAACAAGTTGAAGGAAAAGGAGCAGCCCCAAGAAATGATGCATAAGGTTACACAGGCAATCGCGAAGGGAAATCTCATCCGATCCTCTCTTCATACCCACGCAGATGAATGCCGCCAACTCTTTAGCATGGTCAACGACTAGGCCATCTTACTAGAACGACGAAGTAAGCCAGTTTAAGAGTTGTGCGCATAACTTAACCAAATGAACGCAGAAGCCCATGCCATCACTGATCCAGTTGAGTAGAAAGCAAAGTTTGTGGAGATCCAAGTTGTGGACGAAAGACTGGATTCTTTGGATGAGTCTACTCAGGCAGCCAAGAAAGAGCTCAGAGACTTCCGCCCCACGGAGCAAGCTGAGTACATCCAGATGCAACAACTCGATTCATTTGTTGACATTGAATAAACCACACTATTGGCTACCCAACCTAAGGAGCCCAATGTGACAACAACACAAGAGTTTGTTGTGGGAGCCTCGATTTTAGCACAAAAATGGTAGGACCATGTGGAGCACTACGATAGTTTCCGTCAACAGGCCCTCAAATTGTACCGGATTTGGGCCCTCCATTTGCATAAGGCCATGGAGAGAAAGCAGAAGGTTGACTCGAGACGAGTCAACGATTGTGGTCAGGGCTCGTTGGGGCCTTCGTTTTTGAGAAGTGTCCCTTTTTGTGAAAATGCCAAGGTTTTGAGGAAAGCACTGCATGATCAACTGGAAAAGGGACAGTAGAGAAAATCAGTTAGAAGAGCTAAAAGCTAACTGAAAGTCTATCAAAATGGAGACAACAAAAAGCACCATGCACAAGCTGGACAATCAGTTAGAAAAGCGACAAAAGCATCGGATGTCAGTAGGAAAAGGCCAGAAGAGTAGCGGAACAAGAAGTCCAAGAAGCGGCCAGGAGAAAGGTATAAAGAGGGAGGCAATGCGATGGGGTACGAGGTTGGTTGGATGATTGGTTCGAAGGAGAGAGATCCAGAGTTGATGAATGAGTGCTCATGAGAGATACTTTGGTTTTGCTGATGATTGGGTTGGGATCAAGTTATTACTGTCATGTTATTATTGTAATGGGTTTTGTGGATGTTACTGTACTTGCATAGTAGGGTAGAGTCTGTAATGGGTATCTGGGAATAAATTATGCTGCATAAGCTATTGTATGAGAGATGTACTCACTGTATGATAGTTTTGAGATGTTGATAAAATAATGCATTGTTTGGGCCCTAAAATTTTGTTATATTGTGTATGGATCTATGGTTTCTATGTTGCACAATTACTTTTGTCATGTGTATTTGGCATTCAGTCACTGTCTATGATTGTCTTTTCATATTGATGTATGAATCTAAACATGGTAATGTCAAATCCGATGACATGTTCTCCTTGACTCACTTCACCACACACGTCTCGACTGCGCTTCGAGTGAGACCTCATTCCCTTGTGGAAGGTTGAATATGTTAGCGCTCCTAGACAACAATATCTTTTGTTGGCAACCTTCGAGAACCCTAGTCTCAATTTTGTGCCAACAATCTCTTAGATGAGTACCATGAATGATTTTTCCACTCTTATCATATCTCTAAGAGCTTCTTCTTTAAATGTGTCACCGAGGCTTTTGCAATTCTAGGAGACCATGATCATTATTTAGCATTTGTTGGTTTAGTGCTACCTCCTAAAAAGACCAGAGGCGAGTTGAAGTATTGATTTGACATTAAGTAATCCAATTATGAACTTATCTACTCTAGATAGAGAATTGAATAAGTTTTTGGAATAAATGGTTGGACGAGAATAAAGATAGAGTCTAATTCTACGTGTCAATGTCAACAACAATGCAAATTGCAATAGGAGGAAAATCCATTGGCTTTATAGACCGTGAGGGTTCAAGTCCCTCTATCCCCACCTAGGTTCGTTCCTGAACGACTCATCTATTTTCTCCAATTCCATTAGTTCAAATCCATTTTCACTTCTGGATTCTTTTGCCTCACTATTTTCTTTCTTCATGAAGAGAAGAAATTAGAACATGAATCTGTCCATCCACTTTATGACAAGTTGAGTTGATTAGAAAATAAGTTGATGTGTTCTTCAAAGAGTGAGATTTGACCCCTACACCTAATGAGCTTTCTATTCTGGTTTGTGTTCTTCAAAAGATAAGATTTGACCCGTGCTCCTAATGAGCTTTCTATTGTGGTTTGTATACCACAATAGAAAGCTCATCCTCCCTTTAGACTTTGGTTGGCTTCCTCGCTATTTTTTTGGTAACTTCCATGAGTAACTCATCCGTTGCCTTTCAGCGCTCAAAAACACATGCAAACATAACAATCTTCTCCCACAACTTGTGGCATCCATTCAACATCTGCATGTAGTGATGGCAATGCTCTCACTCTTCACTGCAAGTCCTATGGCTGTAGCGGTAGATTTAGCGAGAACATAAGTCGATTTAGCTTGCCAGGATCAAAGCACACCTCTCCTCCTTCATTTGTGATCCGAGTAAAGCTCACCCAACAATTTTATACCTGCAACAAATTGTGTTGCTTCCTTGCTTCCCTGGGCAAGCCAAGCAAGGAAGAGAAGTCAATTTGCCCTCAATGAATATTCATCAAGTGGTTCATTGAAGCCCACACAGTGATTTTTATCTCTTGCGGCAATCCCGTTTCTTTCTCGACGAATTCTTCAATCTAGCAAAACGATTTGCCTCCAAGAAGCAAGGTGCGCTTCTTCTTCTTCGCCTAACAACTCTCAACGTCTTGAAAATTTAGTGGTTTATTCTTCAGGCACATCCATGACATTTTTATCCAGTCTCCTTTTATTAAATCAAATCTTATAGATGGAACTGAATGGTTTACTCATTGCAACATCGTTGACACAAGTTTTCAGAACCTCTCGGGGGGATTTTTCAATGAATAGCTTGCTTACCGTGCTTGAGCTGTTTTGGTTGTGCACAGAGATCCTTGCGGCATTTTGAAAGCATTCTTGAATCTTTGTACGAATGAGGTCGAGATATTTTTTATTCATTGATTAAATCTTCTTAGTCTTTCCCATCCGAA